>JAVYIG010013954.1:0-44170 GCA_035222895.1 Strongylocentrotus droebachiensis | reverse complement strand
GGTCTTTTGGAAGAACGACAAGCACAAACTCTTTCTTCTATCAGAGAGAGATTCGATTTTTAATTCATCTAGGACAGTGTCATATGTTGAGTAACGTGCACCGATAATCACTCTCAAAACTCTGTTCTGGACTCTTTCTAACCTGGTGATTTGGTTTTTGGTGAGGCCTCCATTCCATACAGGGGCTGCATATTCAATGACAATCGCGAGCAACTTATCTCAAAACTAGCAAGATTTATATTGTAACACGAAATTAGCACTTCCGTGTATAGCTAGAACACTCTCATGGAGGGGGCTGGTAGGAGGGCAGCTAGCTCAAAGGTATTTTCATTTTTCAAACTTAGCACTCTGAAATATGTCTATCGCGGTGTTATTGTAATCCAATTACCCCTAAATTATATCTCCGTTGTATTCGCGGTTCGTGCAAAATGACGCTGATATTCTGTTAATGGTTCTGCTATTTCCCCCCAGATATATTTTTACCGGCATGTTGATGTTTAATGAACATTCCGGACTTTACAGAACTTCCGCTTTGTGTACACGTCATGCACAAGGTAAATTTGCATGATAATTGGTCACACTATATACGCAAGGTCAAGATAAAACATGAAGCTTCTGGACCCGCAGTCGTATCTCATCCAATTAGTCAAAGGCTTCCTGAATCCGTAGAAATAAACATGGAAGTACATGTATATCACCACAAAGTTCATTGTTTTAAGATCAGGGCTTATATTTAAACAACTTTACTAATTAAAACTAGTTGTCAACGAATTACATAGGCTATAGTACTTTGGCAAGTTAGTAAGGTTTTATTAATATGGAGAAGAGCCCCTCGTGAGGCGATTATGGCTGGTCTCATTACCAAAATGAAATAGGCATTCCACAAGATTCTCTAGTATACGGTGCATGTCCTTTGACAGTCCAAAAAGTACGGAAGCTTAAAAGTGCCACCGAGATGACGAGATAATTCCTCGTCTTCTCGACTTTTTTGGTCCGAGAAGGCGAGAATTAGGCGTGATCCGGCATCTCGTCTTCTCGACTTCTCAGGTACAAAAAGGTGAGAAGGCGAGATACCAAATCTCGTCTTCTCGACTTCTCGGGTACAAGATGATGAGCAAGGTAGATTCCAAATCTGTTGTAGAAAGTAGCTTTTAGTAGAACTTTTGGATCTACAAATTATATAGCCGTAGCCATATCGAGGCATCCAGAAGCTCTTCAATTTCAGCCAATGAAGAGTTTTAAGATGTTCGTTTTTCCATGAATTATACCTCGTAATGTGAATACAGAGAAAGACATATTGTTTAGTTGTATAAATAAATATTTAAGCGTACGAAATATAAATACTATCGGTTTTTAATATCTGAAAAAATATTATAGAACTTACACAGTAAATCATATTGGGACTGCATTACCTATTTGTACGCTACATGACACTACACACAGAGAAATAAAAGGTGTTCTTGGGGAGTAAAACGAAATTTGAAAAAATAGGGCGCCGCTTTTACACCTTTTAGGGAGTAAAACACGGAATACGCAAGGGTGTATATTTGAGGGATGTAATTTTACACCCTATTTTAGTCTGACGAGCTCTGATTGGTCAGTGCATATGCGCATGCGCTACAGCAATGGCGCATCGTGTCAATATAGGTACTGCCAAATGAATTTTGTTAAAGCATAATTCACATATTTTAGTCATGTTAGGGGAATTATCATGTTTCATTTGGGCATATTATTTGTGTGAAGTTACCCGATCAAGAATAAGGGGTTGTACCGAGGGTTATATTTGATAATTTAATGAAATTAGCAGAAGTGTTGTTTTACTAAATAGTATATAATTGTCTTCTTATACGTGTAAGTAAAGCAAGAAATTCGGTAAGGCAGGATTGTGTGTTTAGGTAACTCCATTACATTTGAACCGATAACTCCAGCCATAAGTTAGTTCTTACAGTCTGCACTTGTGTTGAGTTCACACTAATTGTTGTTTAGGTGAGCATTAAAGCCTTTCAACATATAAATCGACATTCTGGTCTGATTTCTTTAGAGCAGTGAAAAGTAGACAAAAGGGTGAGAATCAGTGACTGTTAGGTGATTACGAAGCATGGATGATTGATTGCTCGAGGGATGATCAATTGGTTGATGCTGTGCATACAAAGGGTGTAGATTTACTCCCCACAGGGTGTGGAATCGATCATAAAGGGTGTAAAATTCAACCGCACGGGTGTAAATTTGAACCCATTTTTCATGAAAATGGAACCAAAAGGTGTTAAATGAGCACCAATGGGTGCAAATTTCACTCCTTAAAGGGAATACAATCATAACCTTGGGGTGCAAATTTACACCTTCTTATGAAAAAAAGTAATTTACTCCCTAAATTGGGGAGTAAATTTACTCCCTGAGGGGTGTCACTTATGCGACAAGCAGTTACTCGAGTTTCAAGATTTTCGTTTTTCCATGAATTATACTCGTAATGTGAATACAGAGAGAGACATATTGTTTAGTTGTATAAATAAATATTTAAGCGTACGAAATATAAATACTATCGGTTTTTAATATCTGAAATATTATAGAACTTACACAGTAAATCATATTGGGACTGCATTACCTATTTGTACGCTACATGACACTAAGACCTTCAAGGTCCGAGAGTGTTCAAGCCCCCTATCCCCCCAAACAAAACACAATTTTTAAGTGCCTCCCTCCCGACCCCACTCTAGGTAATAGCTAGGTTCATGGTCCGGTCCAACTCAGTGTGTTTCCGGTGTTAGGAAAGTTTCAGGAAATCAAGATTGTGGATGAATAAAGGTAGGTTTATTAATATTAATGTTAACTAGTATCCCAAAGTATGATAATTCATTGAAAAACGAACATCTTGAAACTCTTCATTGGCTAAAATTGAAGAGCTTCAGGCCTGGGTCCCTTGATATGGCCAAGGCTATATAATGTGTAGCTTCAGAAGTCCTACTAAAATCTACTATCTACAAACAAAAAACATTGGCGTATAAACAATTACTAGTTTCTAAAATAGCAATCTCAGTCCTTAAATGGCTATGATAATGGGCCTGCTTGTTCTAATTAATGTCTCAGTGGCATAGCCTGGATAAGCTCAGTCGGGGCAGGGTTGTGGGGCAATATTTCGCACAAGGGGGACAAATTACGATAGGATTATTATGTGTCTTATGTTTTCCTTTTTTTTTTTTGTCACCACAGGAGCGGGGAAAATATATTAGCTAGATTATGGGGATTATGATAATTATCAAAGCTAAAAAATTAAAATAATTTAAAAAAGACATGAAACAGGGGACGCTTCCGTTTGCATAATGCCTTAGGGTCACCAAATCGGGTCTAATTTGGCTTAAAATTTTGAAAATCAAACTTCCTTACCTATATGGAAAATATATCGTGCAAAATTGTATATTTCCGTCTGTTTTCAATATTTGTTTTCTACAAATATTCGGGGGCACGTGGCGCCCCCCCCCCCTTCCGCCTACGGCACAGCCGTGGGGTGTCCCTTATCCATTATCTCGCTATCTTATTATCATTTTGTTTATTACTTACTAGTATTTAATTTTCTTTTTTTAATGAATAGCGACTCTCATCCCGTATTATGAATAGCGACCTTCCTCTTTATCATAAATAGCGACCCTCATTTCGTTTATGAATAGCGCCCCTCTTCTTTGATTGTGAATAGCGGTCCTTACGAATAATGGCCCTTTTCTCAAATTATTAATAGTGGTCCTTATGAATGAAGGTCCTCATGAATAGCGGGGATCCCCCATAACAAGTCGCCTTCTCGTACTGTATAAGGCGCCACGGCGAGTTTGGACATCTCGCCTCCCCGTTTTCTCATCTAAAACAAGGCGACTGGGTGAGTTTGTAAAAAACGCCTTTTCACCATTTCATACCCGAGAAGACGAGAAGAAGAGAATTGGAACCTCACTTTCTCACCTTCTTGTACCTGAGAAGTCGAGAAGACGAGATTTGTAATCTCACTTTCTCACCTTTTCGTACCCGAGAAGTCGAGAAGACGAGATTTGGAATCTCGCCTTCTCACCTTCTTATACCCGAGAAGTCGAGAAGACGAGATTTGGAATCT
Source organism: Strongylocentrotus droebachiensis (assembly GCA_035222895.1). Lineage (NCBI taxonomy): Eukaryota > Metazoa > Echinodermata > Echinoidea > Camarodonta > Strongylocentrotidae > Strongylocentrotus > Strongylocentrotus droebachiensis. The sequence goes on along the minus strand of JAVYIG010013954.1, from coordinate 40,077 downwards.
CGCTTTCTCACCTTTTTGTACCTGAGAATTCGAGAAGACGAGATTTGAAATCTCGCCTTCTCACCTTCTCGTACCCGAGAAGTCGAGAAGACGAGATTTGGTATCTCGCCTTCTCACCTTCTCGTACCCGAGAAGTCGAGAAGACGAGATTTGGAATCTCGCCTTCTCGCCTTCTTGGACCAAAAAAGGCCTAGAAGACAAGATGCCGGATCACGCCTTCTCGCCCTCTCGGACCAAAAAAGTCGAGAAGACGAGGAATTATCTCGTCATCTCGGTGGCACTTTTAAGCTTCCGTAAAAAGAGGCCCTCCGCAATTACACAAACCTAGTTAAACTTTTGATGGAAATTCAATCATGATGATGGGCTAGAATCTAGATAACGAAATACATGTACACCAAAGCCCCTCTTATCTTATCTTACACCCTTCCCGAGGATTCAAATTGAAAACCATGTTAATAATAATACTATAATAGTTGAGGAGGACGAGTGGGTCCCCGAGCACTTCAGACGTACTGTCATAATCATCAGCGATAACAGCAGTTGGGCATAATATAGATAGTTCAAACATGAATGTATATTCATAAGCATGCAGAAAACTATTATTGATAACTTAAGTTGTATAAAAATGTCAGTATACTTACTGTTAAAGTAATATTGTTATCCACATTACCATGAGATAAGTAATCTGGAAGTAAAGTATAAGTATTAAATGAGTGGAAAATAATAATGGATCCACTAGACATCTCTGAATAAAGACCATCATGCATCAGATTTTCACGAGTTAATTAAAGGGGGGCACTGGGTGTAAAAAGTGTAGGAGTAGACACTCCTTCCTCCTTCGTCATGTATTCTGAACCTAAATATTAGTTTTCAATATCAATTTATTCTTCTTACAGACATATCCATCGGGGAGCTATTACCGTTTCACATCGCAACAGAGCAACTAAATTATTGAGATCAAGGCCTAAAAATGGAGATAAATTGGGGTGGTGTGACTCCGGAAATAATTCTTCAACTTATAGATCGATGGGTGCCTCCAGGGCGCAGGGCTTTTAGAGTCAAGTTGGTGATCTGTGCTGTGCTGATCTTCAGCGTCCTGCAGTTGGTCTCGCAGATTTTATTTGGATTGCTGAATTAATGCTGTATCATATCTCGTTGATACTTAATTTCTTAAGCCAGTGCTTTTTGATTCTCGTTCTGACTCCGTTGTCATGGTTCCTTTATCCTCTTTACTGGGTTTTTTCGTGGTGGGACGCCGAGGAAACTTGCCCTGCCATTTACACAGACTCTGACCTGGGTGACTTGTATGAACGATCAATAATATGGAAATTATCGAACTCTCAATGTAGAATCGTTGTCATTTCTCTTATCATTGGATTCATTATCGCTTTTGTATTCTGCTGCCTTCTAATCAAAATTAATGTGAAGTTGAATACCGTAAAAGAAAAACTTACTAGCAGTAGTCGTACATGATACATCTAATCCTGACGAAAATCTATGCACCATTTGTTTAGATCAGAGAATGAACTGCGTCTTTCTTCCCTGTCGCCACTTTTGTACGTGTGAGAGATGCGCAAGAGAAGTACTCACAACGGGGGACGGTCTTTGTCCCGTTTGTCGCAGTAGAATCTCGGAGTTGATGACTGTATTCCATTGATCATCTCCATTGGATTTTGATAAGAGTGGGGGCAAGTGAGTTGGGGGCACCCCCCCCCCCCCCCCCCCACTCCGGGAACGGAGGGACCGCCGCTCATGTTCCCCAAATCTCCGGTAAAGGGGTACCTGGTGACGCAACAAAGTTCATGCAAAGTTTGAGGATGCTGAAAGTGATATTTTCTACAAATTACACTTCTAATGAGAGACAATCAAAAATAAATAAAAGAGAGAGTACACCTTAGGAATAGGGCTATCGTTGTTGGGCATTATGGTGTCCCATCCAATACTTCTGAGCTTCCAAAATGCGCCCATTTGTACCACTACATCTGATCGCCCCAATATACCCAATGGAAGTCCTATACTTGATTTAGTTCAAGTGTAATCAAAGTTCTTTTACCACAAGACAAGGAGGTAGGGCAGAGCAACACTCAAAAAACTGAGGTGCTAAATGTTGGGTGCTGAGTGAGATTCTGCACTTGAAGTGCCAAAATCAGCACTTGACGGGTTAACTTTAACAAGGAAACCGAAACGTGCTGAATATTTGAGTGCTGAAAACGAGTGCTATAACAATATGCAGCACTTAACATCGAGTGCTGACTGCATAACCTGATCTGATTGGTCGGTTAGTATAATAGCTGTTACCTTGTGAATATTTGTTTTTGAATCAAATTCAGCTAAGAGATTCTTACATTCTTCATTCTCCAGGTCAATACCCAAGGCCTCAAAAGTCTGAATAACTTTGCTCCTTAAACTGTCAACAACATCAGTATTCAAAGCTGTTGCAGCAGATAACACTCTGTTTGTCATAGCATGGGTCATGTTGGTGTTTGATAAAAGAGAACCAATGAAAAATGCAGCTGGTCTCACTATGAACATGACAGACAATGAAAGCGGACAAAATATACAGTTCCTCAGGTAGACAAAGGAACATCCCTTGACTGCTATTATGTAAAATGTGTAAAACAGGTGAATATGCATGTGACACCTGTTCTACACATTTTTACATAATAGCAGTGAAGGGATGTTCCTTGGTCTACCTATGGAACTGTATATTTTGTCCGCTTTCATTGTCTGTCATATTCATAGTGTCTTGTACTGTCATTATGCATTGCTCCATCTTGTTCTTGTAGTAGGCCTATCCTATCATCATCATCATCAAATGCATCATCTGCTGCAGGATTATGCACTTCACCAACAGCAACACCCAAATCAGCATCAACTAGACCCTCCATACCCTGTACAGCTTCAGGTTCAGGTTCTTCTTGTGGATGTTGGTTTAATAAATGTTTCCTGTAAGAGTTGAAAGTGGTAAATGACGAAGGACATCCACCTTGACCACATAGGCATATGTTCTGGCTTATTGCAGAACTTTGTCAACATGTGCCTTTACTGCAACAGTGTTTTTTGGTTAAACTGTTAATAAAATACCAACTATATATATAAAGTCATTTATTTGTCTTTTTTTTGTGTGTGAGTGTGACAAAATTGCATAATTTCACTATATATGAAATATAACGCCTGGAGTGCTAAAACATATAACACCAGTAGTGCTAAACATTACAAAACTGTTGTGTTCTGCACCTAAGTTGTGCAGTTTTTTTAGCACTACTAGTGCTATTCAGAGTAGATTGTGGGGTTATTTAGCACCACCTGCCCAACATTCATAGCACTTGAAGTGTTTTTTTAGCACTTTTTAGTGCTTATCTATAGCACTTAAACTAGTGCTGAACTAGCACTTGCACTTGTGCTGAAATAGCACTAGCTGTGCAGTCCCTATGCGAGCACTGAAAAGGTGCTGAATATAGCCCTCCAAGTGCTAAAAATAGCACTACATTTTTTTGAGTGAATGTACCAGAATAGGGTTCGCCATTTTTTAAAAAGGAAAACAAAAAGCTTAGGGAATGTCACTATGTGCATGTGAATGGGCCTCATAATGGGATTCATATATTCCAAAATGTTGTTATGAGGGCGAATGGAACGGGGGGGGGGGGTAATCCTCCGTGAAATGAAACGCATAATCAATGGTAGAATTTTAGCTATTAAAATGACAAAACGTCCACAAATCTATTCTTACTTTTCCATCTTGTCAAACTTTTGATTTGCAATAATTCTTTCTTCATACAGTCAAGTATATTCTGTACGGCAAGCATGCATTTAGTCGTATATATTTTGTTTATCTTTCTTCATTTTGAAACAAGGGCGATGGGTAGAGCTTACGCTTGTTTAATGTAATATAATAATGAAGATGATCAGTGGCGTAGATACGGGGGACGCACGTGCCCCCACCAATGTGCCCCCACCCCCAATTGAATGGGGGGGGGAGGTGAAAGAACGTGATATAATATAAGGAGATGGTTTGCTCGAAAAGATTATACTATGTATTATGTGACAATTCAATACACCTCTTACAAAGAAAAAAAAATCACGATTTGTTTTGATATTGAGTATTAAACTCGTAATCAGAAACTGACTCTCTGTTTAGATGTCGTAAATATACCTATTACAGTCGCTATAATCTCGTTATATTTACTACAATTGTTCATAATCTTGTAACAAGTTAAAACATCAGTATCGATAATGATATTTTTATTGTTGGGAGAAAGTCGTTAAATTCTTCTTCTTTATCATCCTCATTTTATTAATCTTCTTCATCTTCTTCTTCATCATCATTTTCTTCTTCATCTTCTTCTTCATCTTCTTCTTCATCTTCTTCTGCATCTTCTCTTTTTGTCTTTATCATCTTCTTCTCCTTCTTCTTTATCGTTTTATTCTTCTTCTTCTTTATCATATTCTTCTTCTTGTTTCCATTTTATTCATGAGCATCTATAACCGTAAACAGAGGCGGTTCTCCCGGGGGGGCAGGGGGGGGCACAGTGCCCCCCACTTTTTCAGATACCCCAAAAGTGCCCCTTTTTACATAGGAAAAGTGCCCCTTTTATTTTGTAAGAAGTGCCCTTTTACATAGGAAAAGTGCCCCTTTTACTTTGACAAGTGCCCCTATTACTAAATAAAAGTGCCCCTTCCCCCCTTTTCACCTCTGACGAGTGCCCTTTTTATTTTTGACACGTGCCCCTTTTCCTTCGACATGTTCCCATTTTCCTTTGCAATAAGTGTCCATTTTCCATTCTCATGAATCTTGAAATTATCTTTAATAAGTGCCCTTTTTAATCTCTAGTAAGTGCCTCTTTTTAGGTACGAGAAGTGCCCCTTTTCACTTTTGATAAGTGCCCCCTTCACCTCTGATAATTGCCCTATTCAAAACTGAGAGGTGCTCCTTTTACTTTGACAACTGCCCCTTTTTTCCTTTGTAAGAAGTGCCCCTTCTCCTTTTAATAACTACCCCTTTTTTAAACTCGGATGAGCACACCTTTAATTTTAACATGTGCCCCTTTTATTTTCTAATAATTGCCCCTTTTCCTTATGATAAGTGCCCCCATTAAAAAGAGAGAGCTCCTTCCCCTTCTCATAACTACCGCTTTCCCTTTCTAATAAGTGCCCCTTTTCCTTATGATAAGTGCCCCCATTAAAAAGAGAGAGCTCCTTCCCCTTCTCATAACTACCGCTTTCCCTTTCTAATAAGTGCCCCTTTTCCTTATGATAAGTGCCCCCATTAAAAAGAAAAAGCTCCCTCCCCTTCTCATAACGGCCCTTTTTTTAAATTTGAACGGTGCCCCCTTTTCATTCAACAAATGCACATTTTCCTTTATTATAAGTGCCCCTTTTACATTTTCATAAGTGCCCCTTTTCATATCTGGTCAGTGCCTCTTTTCACCTCTGATAATTCCCTTTTTAATAATGATACGTGCCCCTTTTCCTTTCTAATAAGGGACCTGTCCCCTTTTCACCTCTTATAAATGCCCCTATCAAAATCTGATGGGTGCCCTTTTTCCGTCAACAAATGCCTATTTCCCATTTTCGTAAACGCCTCTTTTTCATCAGGTGAGTGCCTCTTTTCAGGTGAAAAAAAATGCCTCATGTTCACCTCTTATAATTATCCTTTGTACTGTGACACGTGCTCCTTTTCTTTTCTAATAAGTCTCTTATCCCTTTCGATAATTGTCCCCTTTTCATGAAATCATTAAACATGCCCCTTATTTAAAGCGACTAAGAGCAATTTCCCCCAAAGTTCGCTCGCTGCGCTCGCTCGCATTTAAAGATGATATAATTATGTTAGTTATCAAAGGTCTTTTCAGTCTTCCGTTATGAGAATGTGCTTATAACCCCATCACGATTGGCTTTTTTCCTCTTTATAAGATGTAATTTTTCGCACTGCGACCTCGCAGATCTTTAAAATTTTTCTCGCTCGCTTCGCTCGCTCGTAAATACATATTCAGACATCCCACCCAACTGTAAAGTATGATGCTTAAGCGATATCTTGTATGATGTATGAAGAGAAACAAATATTGAAATCATCCCTGATAATGTAATCACAATGCAGGGGTATGTACCAATGTCTAAAAATTTGTATATTTTCGCTTTGAGATTTCCCACTGTAGGTGCCCTTTTTTCTTCAGAAAGTGCCCTTTTTTGTTGGTGCCCCCCCCCCCCCCCACTTTGGAAGTCGCTCGACCGCCCCTGACCGTAAAGATACATTCGAAAAATGATATTTTGATGCTGGTTTATTTGGTATAAGGTGTTTTCCTTACGCTCTAGTACGAGTTGTTTCATGCTTCGTATAGGTTGAAGGTCAGTATTTTCAAGTTCCGCCAAGACGGAACCTGTAGGTCGGGGAAGGCCTGTTTGAAACTTTCCACCATTTTTGTTTGTCCCCTGCTTCAAAAGGCAGTGAATATGGTGCACATTATGTTTGACAAGACAATGTGTCTAGGACTGGACATTGTGTAAACTTCTGTTTGGGTATTTCTTTTTCTTTACTAGTATGTTTATTTGTTTATTTGATTATTTGTTTATTTCACATCGTATGTCATAAACGTTAAGACAACTCCTATAACAGTACTACGCCAGTATTATGAATATTTTTCTTTCAACTGAATTGTGTTTTCTACTGGTATCCTACCTTAAGATTTAGAAAGATTTTGAATGATAGTGATGTCTTGTTTCATAACTACAGAATGGGATCAATGACTCTATCTGTTTTGTTTATATATCGTTCGAAAAGCAATGAAATAGGACATTACATTGAGTTGATTCCTTGAAAGTCTATGCGATTGAGGATTTGGTATAACGTATTTTCCTTAGACTCCGACCTACAGGTTCCTTCTTTGGGGAACTTGAAACTAAATACAAAGCATAACATAACATGCAAATGTTCAATGAAGTTGACATTTAAAGTTGATACTAACAGACTTATATAAATTCAATATCTAAAGAGGTTTGTTTTTTATCAATCGCAGAACATTTTAGGAAAATAAACATTTCATTTAAAAAACTAAACATACAGTATATCATTTTGAATTTTGGTTTCAGTTTTTGGATCTTGTTTAATGTGTTATTGGTTTGGTGTGGGTCTCATTAATGTAACTTGGGTATTTCTGATATTCTCATTATTCGATCACGTCAATTAACCACTCAAGACATTGGTCACAGCGATGGGGGGATGGGCTGGTCCCCCCACCCCCACACACACACACACAATTTGTCCGCATACATACCACATTTTGTTTTGTATATGCAGTCATTTGGCTGTAGGTTGCTGAAGAATGCATAATTTCAGTATTCCACAATTGACAATCTTCTAGCTCGATCGCTTCTCTCACTCGAACCTGTTAAGCACGACATCATTATTCATGTGATCAATATACAAGCCCCGTTTTGGTTGTGTAAAATATTTTTTTTATCGGGGCCTACCACACTTAGAAACACAGAGATGCTGATAGTTGAGCAATATTTTCCCAGTGGAAACTTAAGCTGGAACATCATCCTGAAAATTCTGTGTGTATTGTGGGTCGGGGGCATCTATACCAGTGTGCTCTCTCCGGCACAGTCTCTTTAGAAATCTCTAAAGAGTATTGAAATTTATTATTAGAGGTTGCCTAACCTCACTGAGAGAAAGAAGAAATGGATTTGAATTCGCATGTGTGTGAAAAGTGTTCTAACAATTCAGAATGCAAAGGTTCTTGCTCAGCGCTGCGCTCAATCCTCGCATGCATAAGAAATGTTTGTCACAGTGCGTCGCTAGAATGCAAAGTTGTTCTTTCCCATTTAATCGCTATCAATACGTTTATGGTCGCTTGAATGTTGCGTTCCCCTGGTCCCCCCCCCCCCCCCAAAAAAAAAAAAAAAAAAAAAAAAAACGGGAAGAAAATCGACGGCCTTGGATGCAACAGAAGCTCATCGGAGCCCCCTCCCCCAAACACAACCTCGACAAATTCATTCCAGAATCGAGCCTGTTTAGCTTCTGCACGTTCAATAACGCTTCATGGCCCCTGCAATAATGCCATAGTAATTGATTTTTCCATAAGATAGTATTAGATATTGTGCAATACAGGTAGTCCTCATATATACACTTTCGTAATCGTATCGTAAGTACAATCACTTTTTCATTACCTGAGCTAACCACTAATACAGGCCTACATGTATCAGGAATATTGTCGACTCTACAGATTCATTGCGTACTTCACAAGTTTGCACAAAGACAGATTTATTCTTTCAGTCGAGGTGAGTAATAAATTGTGCGAATTTTAATAAATTTTTATCTCGTGTTTGTCATTGATAAATATTTATCAATATCTCCTTCATTTGGGACTGGCCGTCTACTGGGTTTTCCCAGCGGATGTGTTTACTCTATACGTACATGGCTTTCAAAATGTCCATCAGTTCAATCAACTTCTTGGTTCAATTCAATTCAATTCAAAATGGTTCATTTCAAATAAAACTTTCATCGCTGCGTTTAGCCGAATTACAAAAGTTTACAAACAAAGTTAATAACACATAATGTAATATACACTGTCGCTCATAAAGGTGGAATATTTTAGTTTTACCCCAATTTATGGAATTATTAAACAAATTATTTCAAAATAATAGATATAGATAATAGTATACATTCTCAGATTTTATTGAATAATAACTTGCCAATGTGTGTTTTGCGGAACTGCTAAAGCATGTGTATGCTACTATGCTTATCAACTAGGGGACCTATGCTCTCAAGTCATAAATGACAGTCATGATGATTAATGCCCCACAAAAGGGCACTAATATAGCACATCGACACGGTTTTGATCCTGGGGCCTCACAGTTACGAGGCCATTGTTTTGTCACTGAACCATGACTGTACGCAGCGGGGGCTAGGGTAGGGGGCAGTTTCCATAAATTAAATTAAAAAATCCTCTGGACGGCCAATGCATTATGGCTCAAGGCATGGGCACACAGAATTTTTTGTTATGTTAGGCACCGGGGTTAAATGCAATAAATTATTGAAAATTTATTGCATTTTCTGTTTTTTTTTTAATTTATGGAAACTGCCCCCTACCCTAGCCCCCGCTGCGTACAGTCATGGTTCAGTGACAAAGCAATGGCCTCGTAACTGTGAGGCCCCAGAATCAAAACCGTGTCGATGTGCTATATTAGTGCCCTTTTGTGGGGCATTAATCCTCATTACTGTCATTTATGACTTAAGGGCATAGGTCCCCTAGTTGATAAGCATAGTAGCATACACATGCTTTAGCAGTCACGCAAAACACACATTGGCAAATTATTATTCAATAAAATCTGAGAATGTATACTATTATCTAGATCTATTATTTTTAAATTATTTTTTAAATAATTCCATAAATTGGAATTAAAAAAAAATATTCCACCTTTATGAGCGACAGTGTATAACATAGCATAACATGATATATTGAATTTGTAAAATAAATCAGTACAAATACGAGAAATATAGCTTATTGCAACATATGGAAACATAAATTAGAAAGAAATCTGAATTAAATAGCATAAAGTAACATAGTTTTACTGAAATCATGTGAAAGAAGAAGATAAGCGGTAAACGGAGCAAGTGTATGCGGTGGAAAAAAACCGAGAGTAAAACTGAAAGGTGAGGAGTAACGTTTGCAAATACACTGTAACTTATTGAAATTAAGAGTGGGAGAGATTTAAAGAGGAAGAGTAAAGGCTGAGAGGGGAAAGGTATAGGAAGAAGTAGTAGAAAGCGACAATGGAAAATCATAAAGGAGGATACGGAAAAGAAAAAGAAGAAGAAGCAGAAATGGAAGGAGGAGGAGGAAAAAAGAGGAAAAAGTAGTAGAAGAAAGAGAAAGTGGAAATATACAACCATGCCTAAAGTGTACAAGAAATGGTGGTAAAGAGGGATGAAAAACTATTGTCACATGACAGATTCAGTTAAATTCAATTAAGTTCAATTCAATATGGTAAAATTAGGGTAAAATGGAGTTTTAAAAATACTTTAAAATCATGAAACAAATACAATACAAAATTGGTATGAGTGTATACACAAACAAAGGTAAGGCAATCAATTCAAAGAAGGAAGAAGAAGAAGGAGAAGGGTAAGAAGAAAGAAAGAAAAAGCAGAAGAAGAAAATAAGTCTAAAAATAAAGAAAAGAAGAAATAAAAGGAGAAAAAAGGGAAGGAAAAGAAAAAGAAGTATAGAAGAAGAAGAAGAAGAAGAAGAAAAAGAGGGGTGTCAAAGAACAACAAAGCAAAACAAAACAAAAAGGTGATGAAATTGCCGACCCTGAAGGGTACAAGAAAAGGAGGATCATTCATCGTTTACTTTGGTTAAGTGCACGGATGAGGTACGGAATTGGACTATGTTGCATTCGTTTAGTTTTATATAATAATAATAATAATTAACCGTTCTTGTATAGCGCAGAACACATAGTATTAAAACAAGTCCCTAAGCGCTCTAGAGAAAAACACAACAGAATACAAAGACAAGATGTTCAGGGATTTGGGGTTTACGTCTTAGTGTTTTCAAATTATTTTCCGGAGGGAAATACTGTTTAAATTTATCAGTGTAAAGTAGGGTCTTTTGGAAGAACGACAAGCACAAACTCTTTCTTCTATCAGAGAGAGATTCGATTTTTAATTCATCTAGGGCAGTGTCATAAGTTGAGTAACGTGCACCGATAATCACTCTCAAAACTCTCTTCTGGACTCTTTCTAACCTGGTGATTTGGTGTTTGGTGAGGCCTCCATTCCATACAGGGGCTGCATATTCAATGACAATCGCGAGCAACTTATCTCAAAACTAGCAAGATTTATATTGTAACACGAAATTAGCACTTCCGTGTATAGCTAAAACATTCTCATGGAGGGGCTGGTAGGAGGGCAGCTAGCTCAAAGGTATTTTCATTTTTTCAAACTTAGCACTCTGAAATATGTCTATCGCGGTGTTATTGTAATCCAATTACCCTAAATTATAATTTTATCTCCGTTGTATTCGCGGTTCGTGCAAAATGACGCAGATATTCTGTAAATGGTACTGCTATCCCCCCCCCCCCCCTTGAGAAAAAGATCATGTAAAAAACACGGGATTTTTACCTTTTTGGAGGGTTATTTATACAACTTTACTTTAGTTGTCAACTAATCACAAAAGCTATAGTACTTTGGCAAGTAGGCTTAGTAAGGTTTTATTAATATGGAGAAGAGCCCCTCGTTAGGTGATTATAGCAGGTCTCATTAACAACAAATTAATTGGGCATTCCACAAGATTCTCTAGTGTACGGTGCATGTCCTTTGGCAGTCCAAAAAGAGGCCCTCGGTAATTACACAAACCTATAGTAAAACTTTCGATGAAAATTCAATCATGATGATGGGCTAGAATCTAGATAACGAAGTACATGTATACCAAAGCCCCTCTTATCTTATCTTACACCCTTCCCGAGGATTCAAATCGAAAACCATGTTAATACTTGAGGAGGACGAGTGGGTCCACGAGCACTTCAGACGTACGTGTCCTGTATATTCATTAATATAGGTTATTCAATTTGATTGTCATAATCATCAGCAATAACAGCAGTTGGGCATAATATAGATAGATGGTTCAAACATAAATGTATATTCATGAGCATGCAGAAAACGATTATTGATAACTTAAGTTGTATAAAAATGTCAGTATACTTACGGTTAAAGTAATATTTTTATCCACATTACCATGAGATAAGTAGTCTGGAAGTCAAGTATAAGTATTAAATGGGTGAAAAATAATAATGGATCCACCAGACATCTCTGAATAAAGACCATCATGCATCAGATTTTCACGAGTTAATTAAAGGGGGGCACTGGGTGTAAAAAGTGTAGGAGTAGACACTTCTTCCTCCTTCGTCATGTATTCTGAACCTAACAATATGTTTTCAATATCAATTTATTCTTCTTACAGATATATCCATCGGGGAGCTATTACCGTTTCACATCGCAACAGAGCAACTGAATTATTGAAACCTTAAAATGGGGACAACTGTGAATCGTTTGGATGCAACATTGGCTTCTGAAGTGATCTTTACTGGGGTGACATTGTGTGTCTTGCTCTTGCAGGTGGTCTCGCAGATTCTATTTGTATTGCTGACATATATGCTTTATTTCTTGAGCCAGTGTGTTGTGGTTCTCGTTCTGACTCCGTTGTCATGGTTCCTTTATCCTTTCTACTGGGATTTTTCGTGGCGGGACGCCGAGGAGTCTTGCCCTGACAATTACATAGACTCTGACTTGGGTGACTTGCATGAGCAAATCAAGTATTTGGAAAGTTCATTGAACTCTCAATGGAGAATCTATGTCATTTTTCTTATCATGGGATTCATAATCGCTTTTGTATTCTGCTGCATTTTAAACACCATCAATCTTAAGTTGGATACCTTAAAAGAACAATTTACTAGCAATAGTCGTACATCTAATCCTGACGAAAATCTATGCACCATTTGTTTAGATCAGAGGCAGAACTGCGTCTTTCTTCCCTGTCGCCACTTTTGTACGTGCGACAGATGCGCAAGAGAAGTTCGCACGACGGGGGACGGCCTTTGTCCCGTTTGTCGCAGAAGGATCTCGGAGTTGATTACTGTATTCCATTGATTCATCTACATTGGATTTTGATGGGTTGGGGGCACCCCCCCCCCCCCCTCTTCAGGAACAGAGGGACTGCATTAATTCATCTTCCCAAAATCTCCGGTAAAGGGGTACTTTTCACGCAACAAAGTTCATGCAAAGTTTGATGATGCTGAAAGTGATATTTTCCACAAATTACACTTACAATTACTAATGAGAGACGATCAAAAACAAATAAAATATAGAGTGAACCTTCGAAATAGGGCTATCCGATCGCCCCAATATACCCAAGCATGTACGACAAGCATGCATTTAGTTGTATATATTTGTTTATCTTTCTTCATTTTAAAACAAGGGCGATTGGTAGAGCTTACGCTTGTTTAATGTACTTTGATAATGACGATGATCAGTGGCGTAGCCGACGTGCCCCCACCCCAATCAAATGGGGGGAGGTGAGAGCTAGGGGAAAGATGAAGGTAAATAAAAAAGAACACGATATAATATAAGGAGATGGTTTGCTCGAAAATGCTCTTCAAAGATTATACTATGCAATATGTGACGATTTAATACACCTCTTATAAAGAAAAAAGAATCACGATTTGTTTTGATATTGAGTAATCGGAAACTGACTCTTACTGTTTAGTTTGCGTAAATATACTTATAATAGTAGCTATATAATCTCGTTTTATCTTTACTACAATTGTTCATATTCCTGTCACAAGTTAAAACAATCAGTATCGATATAATTATTGTTGAGGAAAAAGTTGTTAAATTCTTCTTCTTCTTTATCATCTTATTCTTCTTCTTTATCATATTCTCCTTCTTGTTTTCATTTTATTCATGAGCATCTATAACCGTAAAGATACATTCGAAAATTAATATTTTTATGCTGGTTTGTTTGGTATAAGGTCTTTTCCTTACGCTCTAGTACGAGTTATTTCATGCTTCGTATACAGGTTGAAGGTCAGTATTTTCAAGTCCCGCCAAGAAGGAACCTGTAGGTCGGGGAAGGCCTGTTTGAATCTTTCCACCATTTTTGTTGTCACCTGCTTCAAAAGGCAGTGAATATGGTGTACATTATGTTTGATAATAAGACTCCGACCTACAGGTTCCTTCTTTGGGGAACTTGAACCTAAATACAAAGCATAACATAACATGCAAATGTTCAATGAAGTTGACATTTAAATTTGATACTAACAGACTTATATAAATTCAATATCTAAAGAGGTTTGTTTTTTATCAATCGCAGAACATTTTAGGAAAATAAACATTTTATTTAAAAAACTAAACATACAGTATATCATTTTGAATTTTGGTTTCAGTTTTTGGATCTTGTTTAATGTGTTATTGGTTTGGTGTGGGTCTCATTAATGTAACTTGGGTATTTCTGATATTCTCATTATTCGATCACGTCAATTAACCACTCAAGACATTAGTCACAGCGATGGGGGATGGGCTGGTCCCCCCCCCCCACACACACACACACACAATTTGTCCGCATACATACCACATTTTGTTTTGTAAATGCAGTCATTTGGCTGTAGGTTGCTGAAGAATGCATAATTTCAGTATTCCACAATTGACAATCTTCTAGCTCGATCGCTTCTCTCACTCGAATCTGTTAAGCACGACATCATTATTCCTGTGATCAATATACAGGCCACGTTTTGGTTGTGTAAAATAATTTTTTTTATCGGGGCCTACCACACTTAGAAACACAGAGATGCTGATAGTTGAGCAATATTTTCCCAGTGAAAACTTAAGCTGGAACGTCATCCTGAAAATTCTGTGTATATTGTGGGTAGGGGGGCATCTATACCAGTGTGCTCTCTCCGGCATAGTCTCTTTAGAAATCTCTAAAGAGTATTGAAATTTATTATTATAGGTTGCCTAACCTCACTGAGAGAAAGAAGAAATGGATTTGAATTCGCATGTGTGTGAAAAGTGTTCTAACAACTGTTCAGAATGCAAAGGTTCTTGCTCAACGCTGCGCTCAATCCTCGCATGCATAAGAAATGTTTGTCACAGTGCGTCGCTAGAATGCAAAGTTGTTCTTTCCCATTTAATCGCTATCAATACGTTTATGGTCGCTTGAATGTTGCGTCCCCCTGGTCCCCCCCCCCCCCACCAAAAAAATAAAAAAAAAACGGGAAGAAAATCGACGGCCTTGGATGCAACAGAAGCTCATCGGAGCCCCCTCTCCCCACCACAACCTCGACAAATTCATTCCAGAATCGAGCCTGTTTAGCTTTTGCACGTTCAATAACGCTTCACGGCCACTGCAATAATGCCATATTAATTGATTTACCATAAGATAGTATTAGATATTGTGCAATACAGGTAGTGCTCATATATACACTTTCGTAATTGTAAGTACAATCACTTTATGTTACATGAGCTAACCACTAACCTGCCTAGTGCCTACATGTATCAGGAATATTGTCGACCCTACCGAGCAATTGCATACTTCACAAGTTTGCACAAAGACAGATTTATTTTTTCAGTCGAGGTGAGTAATAAATTGTGCGAATTTTAATAAATATTTATCTCGTGTTTTTAATCATTGATAATGATTTATAAAATATATCTCCTTCATTTGGGACTGGCCGTCTACTGGGTTTTCCCAGCGGATGTGTTTACTCTATACGTACATGGCTTCCAAAATGTCCATCAGTTCAATCAACTTCTTGGTTCAATTCAATTCAATTCAAAATGGTTCATTTCAAATAAAACTTTCATCGCTGCGTTTAGCCGAATTACAAAAGTTTACAAACAAAGTTAATAACACATAATGTAATATATAACATAGCATAACATGATATATTGAATTTGTAAAATAAATCAGTAAAAATACGAGAAATATAGCTTATTGCAACATATGGAAACATAAATTAGAAAGAAATCTGAATTAAATAGCATAAAGTAAGTACATAGTTTTACTGAAATCATGTGAAAGAAGAAGATAAGCGGTAAACGGAGCAAGTGTATGCGGTGGAAAAAAACCGAGAGTAAAACTGAAAGGTGAGGAGTAACGTTTGCAAATACACTGTAACTTATTGAAATTAAGAGTGGGAGAGATTTAAAGAGGAAGAGTAAAGGCTGAGAGGGGAAAGGTATAGGAAGAAGTAGTAGAAAGCGACAATGGAAAATCATAAAGGAGGATACGGAAAAGAAAGAGAAGAAGAAGAAGAAATGGAAGGAGGAAGAGGAGGAAAAAAAGAGGATACGGGCAGGATACAGGCTCCGTAGACTAATCGCAGGTCAAATGTAATCCAGGCATAATTTGCATAATAATTGGTCACAATATATACGCGAGGTCAAGATAAAACATGGAGCTTCTGGACCCGCAGTCGTATCTCATCCAATATAGTCAAAGGCTTCATGAATCCGTAGAAATAGACATGGAAGTACATGTATATCCCCACAAAGTTCATTGTTTTAAGATCAGGGCTTATATTTATACAACTTTACTAATTAAAACTAGTTGTCAACGAATTACATAGGTTTTATTAATATGGAGAAGACTGCCCATCGTGAGGCGATTATGGCTGGTCTCATTACCAAAATAAAATAGGCATTCCACAAGATTCTCTAGTGTACGGTGCATGTCCTTTGACAGTCCAAAAAGTACGGAAGCTTAAAAGTGCTACCGAGATGACGAGATAATTCCTCGTCTTCTCTTCTTTTTTGGTCCGAGAAGGCGAGAAGGCGAGATTCCAAATCTCGTCTTCTCGACTTCTTGGGTACGAGAAGGTGAAAAGGCGAGATACCAAATCTCGTCTTCTCGACTTCTCAGGTACAAAAATGTGAGAAAGCGAGATTCCAAATCTCGTCTTCTCGACTTCTTGGGTACGAGAAGGTGAAAAGGCGAGATACCAAATCTCGTCTTCTCGACTTCTCAGGTACAAAAATGTGAGAAAGCGAGATTCCAAATCTCGTCTTCTCGACTTCTCAGGTACAAGAAGGTGAGAAGACGAGATTCCAAATCTCGTCTTCTCGACTTCTCGAGTACGAAAAGGTGAGAAAGCGAGATTCCAAATCTCGTCCTCTTGACTTCTCAGGTTCAAGAAGGTGAGAAGGCGAGATTCCAAATCTCGTCTTCTCGACTTCTCGGGTACAAGATGATGAGCAAGGTAGATTCCAAATCTGTTGTAGAAAGTCGCTTTTAGTAGAACTTTTGGATCTTCAAATTATCTAGCCGTACCCATATCGAGGCATCCAGAAGCTCTTCAATTTCAGCCAATGAAGAGTTTCAAGATTTTCGTTTTTCCATGAATTATACCTCGTAATGTGAATACAGAGAGAGACATATTGTTTAGTTGTATAAATAAATATTTAAGTGTACGAAATATAAATACTATCGGTTTTTAATATCTGAAATATTATAGAACTTACACAGTAAATCATATTGGGACTGCATTACCTATTTGTACGCTACATGACACTAAAACCTTCAAGGTCCGAGAGTGTTCAAGCCCCCTATCCCCCCAAACAAAACACAATTTTTAAGTGCCTCCCTCCCGACCCCTCTCTAGGTAATAGCTAGGTTCATGGTCCGGTCCAACTCAGTGTGTTTTCGGTGTTAGGAAAGTTTCAGGAAATCAAGATTGTGGATGAATTAAGGTAGGTTTATTAATGTTAATGTTAACTAGTATCCCAAAGTATGATAATTCATTGAAAAACGAACATCTTGAAACTCTTCATTGGCTAAAATTGATGAGCTTCAGGCCTGGGTCCTTTGATATGGCTAAGGCTATATAATGTTTAGCTTCAGAAGTCCTACTAAAATCTACAAATACAAAACATTGGCGTATAAACAATTACTAGTTTCTAAAATAGCAATCTCAGTCCTTAAAGGTAAAGACCAGTATTGGAAATGCCCAAATTTCAAAAAATGAAATGGAAGCTCTCATTACCAATCATGTGAAAGAATATGTTTTGACTAATACATGATGATAACAAATTTGCCGGGAAACCGCCTACTAATTCATATATTTGGTAAATTTGTTTCTCTCATGGACTGTGAGAGATATAGGGTAGTCCCATATACATCTTTCTGTGTATAGTGCTTGTAACTTTATGAAGAATGGGCCAAATTTCTTATCATTTTGATGATTCCAGAACCTTGCAGATGCTAGATGCTAGATGATCAACCTTTTCTGATCGATTCCACAACGTTTCTTTCACAATGCAATCGCATGACTATAACTGGTCTTTACCTTTAAATGGCTATAATAATGGGCCTGCTTGTTCTACTTAATGTCTCAGTGGCATAGCCTGGATAAGCTCAGTCGGGGCAGGGTTGCAGGGCAATATTTCCCACAAGGGGGACAAATTACGATAGGATTATTATGTGTCTTATGTTTTCCTTTTTTTGTCACCACACCTACCTGGCTACCTGGCTGCCACCGTCAGTTGCTGGCGATTGGCGACCACATCTGCACATCTTCTTGTTGTCTTTCTCCATTTGTTTCTGTCCTGTGCTAATCTTTTGGCTTCTGTATATGTGAGGCCTGTCCATTCTTTGATGTTATCAAACCACTGCTTTCTCTGTCTGCCTCTTTTTCTTTTTCCTTCTACTTGGCTTTCTATTATTTGTGCTGCTAAGGGGCTCCCACTGCCACGCAGAATGTGTCCAAAGTAACCCAGTTTGAGCCGGGCCACTTTTCCAAGGAGATCTCTTTCTGTGTTTAGTTCTTGTAGAACACTGAGGTTAGTTCTTTTGTCCTTCCAGCTGATCTTTAACATTTTCCTCCAGAACCACATTTCTGCTGCCATGATGCGATTTTCATCGGCTTTGAGCAGTGTCCAGCTTTCAGCACCATAAAGCAAAGCACTCCAAACCAGGGTTTTGACCAGTTTTATTTTCAGACCGGTTGAGATGTTCCTGTCATTCCAAAGTACATGCAGGTCAACCATTCTCTTCTTTGCTATGGCTATTCTTATCTTTATGTCATTGGTACAGCTGGCATCGTTGTTCTTTGTGGATCCGAGGTATTAAAGCTTTCCACATCCTTGACTGTTTCCCCGTCGATCTGGATGTTACAATCAGTGTCTGAGGTTTTCCCAGCAACTAGGAGTTTAGTCTTTTTGACATTTAAATGCAAGTTGAGTTTCTTGCCGGCATCATTTACTGCATGAGTGAGACTTTCGATTCCATCTTTGGAAGATTCGATAAGAGCTGTGTCGTCGGCATATCTGAGATTCGAGATGTTTTTGCCACCAAATTTAATGCCATAGTGCGCAACATCTGCTTCCCTCATCCCACTTTCTGTGTATGTGACAAAGAGGTATGGTGATAGGATACAGCCCTGTCTTGCACCTTTTCCTATCTCAAACTCTTCAGTATGTTCACCATCCCATCGGATTCTGGCTCTTTGGTTTACATAGAGAGATTGGATTAATGTGACGAGGTGTTTTGGGAAGCCCAATTCTAAGAAGATGGAGAAAAGTTTGTTGTGACTCACAGAATCAAACGCCTTTGAATAGTCTATGAACATAATAAAAGCTTGTTGATCCATGGCAATCACCTTCTCAAGTAAAACTTGCAAACATACAAGCATGTCCCAGGTCCCTCTGCCTTTTCTGTAGGCAGCCTGATCTTCTGGTTGCTCTTGCTCTAATTTTTGTTTCATTCTGTTAACAATTATCACGAGTAAGATTTTTCTGGTGTGACTGATAAGGGCAATAGTCCTGTAGTTTGAGCACAGTTTTTGATCCCCAGATTTAAACAGAACAACAAATTCCTGTATCTTCCATTCATCTGGCCAATGGCAAGAAGTCCAAATGCTCGCACACAATTTGTGGAGAAATTTGATACCATATGGTCCTGTAGCTTTCACCAGTTCGGCTGGTATTCCATCAATTCCTGGTGACTTCCCTGCTCTGAGCTTCTTCACCGCATGTTCAACTTCTGAAATAAGTGGCACTGGTTCTTGTTCCATTATAGGGACCTGCTCTTCTGTTTGTGGACACTCATCATTTGGTCTTTCGAAAAGCTCAGTTCCATATTCTTTCCAGCGGTCCATTATGTTTATCCTCTGATCTAAAATGATGCCGTTCTTGTCTTTTATGCATGATTGTTGTACTTCTCTGGGGTTGGTCTTGACCGATTTGATAGCTGAGTACATTTCTTTGGCTTTACCAGCTATGTTGAAATCGTTTACTTCCTTACATCTTTCTTCCAACCAATATGCTTTATCCTTCCTTATCTTTCTTTGGATTTCTGATCGTAGACTCTTGTACCTTTCTCCCTTGGCTTTAGTACCTTTGTCTCGTCTTAATTTGCTCTTTTCTTCAGCTAGTAAGAGAACTTCATTACTAATCCAGGGTTTCTTAGCATGTCTTGTTGCTTTACCAAGGGTAGCTTCAGCAGATTCTTTAAGCACTGTTTTGTAGACTGTCCATATAGTTTCTGATGAAGGTTCTTTGTCAGTTTCTATTTCAGATAGATTCTTCTTGAATTTAATTTCTGATGAGTTCAAGAAAGACTGTAGGGTTTTGGGATCTTCGAGTGATTTGACATTCAGTCTTCTTGATTTTGATATCTTGCTGACTTTAGACAGTTTGATTTGCATCTTTGCGACTAACAGTATGTGGTCCGTATCGCAGTCTGCTCCTGGAAAAGCTTTGGCATCTTTGATGCTTGACTTCCATCTGCGCCTGATCAAGATGTAATCGAATTGGTTCCTGTACCTGTCCCCATGAGATTTCCAAGTGTATAGATTCCTCTTGTGGTGGTCAAACGTTGTGTTTGTTAAAATAAGGTTATTGACATGACAGAATTCTGCTAATTTATCTCCACTCTCGTTTCTGTTGCCAAGGCCGAATTTGCCTACTCCACACCTGATGTCTTCACCTTTTCCAATCTTAGCATTGAAGTCTCCCATGATTACTAGTGTGTCCCCATTGTTTACTTTATCCACAGTAACTGTTGTTTGTAGTAGGCCATAAAACTGTTCTATAGTGTTTATGTCATGTGTTGATGTGGGAGCATAGACCTGGATGATGGTGAGGTGTTTTGGTTTTGCTTTCAGTCTTACCATCACAATTCTCTCTGATACTGGAGTGTATGCATCCAGTGCATTTCTGGCTTCGTTTGTGAGTAAGATGGCTACACCACTTTCACTTTTGCCGCTATCCTTTCCTGAGAAGACAATAGTAGTTTCTCTGTCTGGGTTGAGTACTCCTTCCCCTTTCCATCTGGTTTCGCTTAGACCAACTATGTTCAGTTTCATACTCTTAAGTTCTTTTATCAGGAGCTCCAGTTTTCCAAGCTGGTTCATTGTTCTCACATTCCAGGTGCCTAATCGTAGCACTTGCTTCTTCTTGCATAGGTTAACAACAGACGGGTTTGACGTCCTGCCATCAGATGATATCCTTTCCGAGGCGGAGTTCGGGGTACCACCGTCATGGGCATATCTTGCCGCTGTCGCCTCCTCTTCCCCAGTAGCATTACGGGTGGGCACCCTGGGGGTCTCAACTTCCACCTGAAAAGGCTTGTTTCTCTTATTCAATCTGTGCATCATGTGGTATTCTCGGGAGAGATTTACGACAGTGGGTTCCCGTTTCCTTCTGCCTCACCCTGGTCTGTTCGTCCCCATTGAAGTCAATGGGTTAACAACCCCCACCACGAGAAGGTGGACCAGGACGATTGCCTGTATCTCACAAGTCGGTTGACCCCTCACTTACACGTAGCATGCTATTTCTACATGCATGAAGCTACCAGGGCCAGTCTCCTCCTTGTATGGTCCATCACCAACAACAGTGATAAGAGACACAGGCTTATAGGGGTACAATGTCACCACAGAAGCGGGGAAAATATATTAGCTAGATTATGGGGATTATGATAATTATCAAAGCTAAATAATTAAAATAATTTAAAAAAGACATGATACAGGGGACGCTTCCATTTGCATAATGTCTTAGGGTCACCAAATCGGGACTAATTTGGCTTAAAATTTTGAAAATCAAACTTCCTTACCTATATGGAAAATATATCGTGCAAAATTGTATATTTCCGTCTGTTTTCAATATTTGTTTTCTACAAATATTCGGGGGCACGTGCCCCCCCCCCCCTCCCGCCTACGGCACAGCCGTGGGGTGTCCCTTATCCATTATCTCGCTATCTTATTATCATTTTGTTTATTACTTACTAGTATTTAATTTTCTTTTTTTAATGAATAGCGACTCTCATCCCGTATTATGAATAGCGACCTTCCTCTTTATCATAAATAGGGACCCTCATTTCGTTTATGAATAGCGCCCCTCTTCTTTGATTGTGAATAGCGGTCCTTACGAATAATGGCCCTTTTCTCAAATTATTAATAGTGGTCCTTATGAATAAAGGTCCTCATGAATAGCGGGGATTCCCCCTAACAAGTCGCCTTCTCGTACTGTATATGGCGCCACGGCGAGTTTGGACATCTCGCCTCCCCGTTTTCTCATCTAAAACAAGGCGACTTGGTGAGTTTGTAAAAAAACGCCTTCTCACCATTTCATACCCGAAAAGACGAGAATTGGAACCTCACTTTCTCACCTTCTTGTACCTGAGAAGTCGAGAAGACGAGATTTTTAATCACACTTTCTCACCTTTTTGTACCCGAGAAGTCGAGAAGACGAGATTTGGTATCTCGGTGGCACTTTTAAGCTTCCGTAAAAAAGAGGCCCTCCGCAATTACACAAACCTAGTTAAACTTTTGATGGAAATTCAATCATGATGATGGGCTAGAATCTAGATAACGAAGTACATGTTTACAAAAGTCCCTCTTATCTTATCTTACATCCTTCCCGAGGATTCAAATTGAAAATCATGTTAATAGTTGAGGAGGACGAGTGGGTCCCCGAGCACTTCAGATGTAGTGTCATAATCATCAGCGATAACAGCAGTTGGGCATAATATAGATGGTTCAAACATGAATGTATATTCATAAGCATGCAGAAAACTATTATTGATAACTTAAGTAGTTTATAAAAATCAGTATATTTCCAATTAAAGTAGTATTTTCATCAACATTACCATGAGATAAACAGTCTGGTAGTAAGCAAATAACTACCGTTGGTCAAGGTGATGGGACAAACTATCACTTCCGAGGCGATCTGGATGTAGCTATCTTTCCGAAGCGAAGCTGAGGAAAGATAGCGTATACATTCTGATCGACGAAGATAACTTAAGTTGAAATAGTTGAAATAGTTGAAATATTTATTGGTTACTGAATCATCATAGGTTATAACAATAATGTGACAATGTCTTTACATGAGTATAAAACATAAGTTAAATTACATTTCCACATTCAGTAAATCATAGATACATACGCTCGAAGAGGTGATGATACAGAAGGGCTACAGCCTAAGCGTGACAGCTTGATACGCTTGCAGCCCAGAAACATTTAAAATCATAACGATTGTAAAGTAAAGTAAATTACAGAACATAATTGGGGGAAAATAACAAAAAATAAACAGTGAAAATAAACAGTGACTTGCAACCAAAAAAAAAAATGGGATAGAGGGTGCATGGGAGGGGGATTTTCCTGCTATATCAAGGAAATGCTGACAAACATATATGATATCATGTGTTAATTTAAGAGATTTGTCAATATTTGCTCAATAAAATTGATTTCACACTTTTCTTGAAAGTATATACTGATTTCAAGTTACGGATGTCAAGTAGTTTATAAAAATCAGTATATTTCCAATTAAAGTAGTATTTTCATCAACATTACCATGAGATAAACAGTTTGGTAGTAAGCAAATAACTACCGTCGGTCAAGGTGATGGGACAAACTATCACTTCCGAGGCGATCTGGATGTAGCTATCTTTCCGAAGCGAAGCTGAGGAAAGATAGCGTATACATTCTGATCGACGAGGAAGTGATAGTTTGCCATCGCCTGAAACCAAAAGGTGATTATTTGCTTTATATTCCACATTTAAAACAATTTAACTACTAAAAAGAAAAGGACGTGTATGCATCTACATGAAAGACACCAGGCCCAAATTCACACCAAAAAAGTTAAAAGTTTAACCCAACCCCTTGAGGGTACGGTGCGCGCATGTGTTTGCTTTAATTGCGCTCATTGGTAATGCGCGCTTAATTACGCCTGTTTTAGTGCGCTTTTGGATAATCTTCAGTGAAAGTACGTTGCCCTGTGTAGATAGTACCTCTATCTTCAGTGAAAGTGCGTTGCACTGTGTAGATAGTAGTACTATCTACACAGTGTAACGAACTTTTTGCTTCTCCCATAAATAATGGGCGAATTATCTTTCATCACGTGATTTACTTTTGACCAATCGTAGAGCAAGATTCTTAGTATGTGGAATATAATAAAGTATAAGTATTAAGTAGGTAGAAAATAACAATGGATCCAATAGACATCCCTGCAAGTAACGACCATCATGCATCATATTTTCACCAGTTAATTAAATGAAGTACTGTGTGTACACAATTGTAGGAGTAGACACTCCTCCTTCTTCGTATATAGTGTATTCTGAACCGAAATCATTGTTTTCAATATCAATTTATTCTTCTTATAGATAAATCCATCGGTGAGCTACAACCATTTCACATCGCAACGGAGCAACTGAAATATTGAGGTCAAGACCCCAAAATGGAGACAACTGTGAGTCGTTTGAATGCAAGCCTGGAAAGAATTCTTGGATTTTTAGATCGAAATGTACCTCCAGCGAGCAGGGCTCTTGAAGTCAAGTTTGTGATCTTTGCTGGAGTGACCTACAATGTCCTGCAGATGGTCCCGCAGATTCTATTTGGATTGCTGACATATACTCTCTATCCAATCTCGTTGATACTTAATTTCTTAGGCCAGTGCGTGGTTATTCTCGTCCTGATTCTGCTGTCATGGTTCCTTTATCCTTTCTACTGGGTTTTTTCGTGGCGGGACGCCGATGAAACTTGCCCTGGCATTTACACAGAATCTTACTTGGGTGATTTGTATGAGCGAATCAAGAATATGGAAAGTTCACCGAACTCTCAATGGAAAATCATCGTCGTTTTTCTGATCATGGGGTTCATTATCGCTTTTGTATTCAGCTACTTTTTAACCACCATCAATCTAAAGTTGAATAACTTAAAAGAAAAACTTACTAACATGAGTCGTACACTTAATCCTGACGAAAATCTATGCACCATTTGTTTAGATAAGAGACAGAACTGCGTCTTTCTTCCCTGTCGCCACTTGTTTACGTGCGAGAGATGCGCAAGAGCAGTTCGCACGACGGGGGACGGCCTTTGTCCCATGTGTCGCAGAAGAATCTCGGAGTTGATTACCGTATTCCATTGATTCATCTACATTGAATTTTGATGAGTTAGGGCAGGTTACTTCTTCATGCAAAGTATGAGGAGGCTGAGAGTGATATTTTCTACAAATTACACTTCCAATGAGAGATGAAATTTTTTTTTTTTTTTTTTAAAGAGAACAGAAACCTCGGGAAAGGGGGTATTGTCATAGAGCACAATGTCATATCCGGTACTTTCTGAGCTTCCATAATGCGCCCATTCAATTCATTTAATCCAACGGCTCCAATATCCAATAGAAGGCCCAAACTTAAATTTGTTTCAATTTTTGATCAAAATTCTTTTACCAGAACCGAAGACAAGTAGGCACGGCGGAGCAATATACCATAATGTACTTCGCTATTTTGAAAAGGAAAACAAAAAGCTTAAGGAAGGTCAATATGTGAATGAGCCTTACATCATCTGAAAGATTCTGATTCGTTTATTCCAAACTGTTGTTATAAGGGCGGATGGAGGGGGAGGGGTAATTATCCATGAAATGAAAAGCATAATGGTAGGATTTTAGCAATCAAAATGTCGAAAAGCCCACAAATGTATTCTCATTCTGCCATGTTATCAAACCTTTGATATTTTAATCATTTTTACTCAATACAGTTAAGTGAGTTTTTAAACTGACTTATAAAAGTATATTTTTTACAGCAAGCATGCATTTAGCCGCATATATTTGTTTATCTTTCTTCATTTTGAAACAAAGTTTACGCTTGTTTATTGAACTATTATATTAATGATGATCGGTGGCGTAGCTACGGGGGAGGGGCACGTTATCAATACGTTTATGGTCACTTGAATCTTCAGTTTCTTCTGCATCTTCTCCTCTATTCTTTATCATCATTTTCTTCTTGATTTTTATCATCTTCTTCTTCCTTTTCATCTTCTCCTTCTTCTTTTTGTTCTCGTATCCATTTTATTCATGAGCATCTATAACCGTAAAGATACGTTCAAAAAGTGATATTTTTATGCTGGTGTAATTGGTATAACTCCTTTTCCTTACACTCTAGCATGAGTAATGTTATGCTTTGTATTCAGGTTAATGGTATATTCAAGTTTTGCAAAGAGGGCACCTGTAGGTCGGAGAAGGCCTGTGTCAATAGTTTCACCATTTTTGTTTTGTCACGTGCTTCAAAAAGGCTTGACTAGACGATGTGTCAAAAACCGGACATTGTGTTAACTTCTGTTTGGGTATTTCTTTTTCTTTACTAGTATAGACAGTAAGTATCTTTTGTTTCCTTTTTTCTTTTTCATGATTTATGTCATAAAATAATTAAAAAAACTCCTATAAAAGTACTTTGACATTATAATGAATATTTTCTGTTCAACTGGAGTAAATATTCTACTGGTATCTTGCCTTACGATTTAGACAGATTTTTGAATGATGGTATTGTCTTGTTTCACATCTAAAGAACGGGATCACATTAAATTGAGTTGATTCCTTGAAAGTCTATGTGATGGTGGATTTAGTATAACGTATTTTTCTTAGACTCCGACCTACAGGTTCCTTCTTTGGGGAACTTAAACCTAAATATAAAGCATGACATAAAATGCAAATGTTTAATGAAGTTGACATTTAAATTTGATATCTATAGGCTCGTATAAATAAAATATCCAAAGATGATTTACTTTTTATTAATCGTAGAACATTTTAGGAAAATAAAAATTTTATTAAAAAAATTAACATACAGTATTTCATTTTTATTTTGGTTTCAGTTATGCGTTTCTTGTTAGTGTTTTGTTGGTTAGGTGTGGGTCTCATTAATGTAACTTGGGTATTTCTGATATTCTCACTTTTCAATCACGTAAATTTTCCACTTAAGATTGGGCCTCAGAGATGGGGGTGAACTGAACCCCCCCCCCCCCCCCACACACACACACACACGATTTTTCCTCAAACGCACCACAGTTTGTTTTGTATATGCAGTCATTTGGCTGTAGATTGCTGAAGAATGAATACTTTCAGTATTCCACAGTTGACAATCTTCTAGCTCGATCGCTTCGCTCACTCGAACCTGTTATATAATGTTCCGCGCCTAGAAACAAAGTATTAGGCGCACTGTAAATGTGAGCTATTATTATTATTATTATTATTATTAAGCACGGCATTATTAGTCTTGTGATGCCGTATTATGTTTGGGCAATGCACCGGCCACGTTTTGATTATGTAAAATACAAATTTCATTGGGACCTACCACACTAATAAACACAGAGATGCTAGTAGTTGAGCAATATTTCCCCAGTGGAATCTAAAGCTTGTATGTCATCCTGGAAATTCTGTGGAATTGGGGGGGGGGGGCGGGGGGTATCTATACCAGTGTGCTCTCTCCTTAATAGTCTCTTTAGAAATCTCTAAAGAGTATTGAAATTTATTATTAGAGGTTGCCTAACCTCACTGATAGAAAGAAGAAATGGATTTGAATTCGCATGTGTGTGAAAAGTGTTCTAACAATTCAGAATGCAAAGGTTCTTGCTCAGCGCTGCGCTCAATCCTCGCATGCATAAGAAATGTTTGTCACAGTGCGTCGCTAGAATGCAAAGTTGTTCTTTCCCATTTAATCGCTATCAATACGTTTATGGTCGCTTGAATGTTGCGTTCCCCTGGTCACCCCCCCCCCCCCCCCCAAAAAAAAAAAAAAAAAAAAAACGGGAAGAAAATCGACGGCCTTGAATGCAACAGAAGATCATCGGAGCCCCCTCCCCCACCACAACCTCGACAAATTCATTCCAGAATCGAGCCTGTTTAGCTTTTACACGTTCAATAACGCTTCACGGCCCCTGCAATAATGCCATAGTAATTGATTTACCATAAGATAGTATTAGATATTGTGCAATACAGGTAGTGCTCATATATACACTTTCGTAATTGTAAGTACAATCACTTTATGTTACATGAGCTAACCACTAACCTGCCTAGTGCCTACATGTATCAGGAATATTGTCGACCCTACCGAGCAATTGCATACTTCACAAGTTTGCACAAAGACAGATTTATTTTTTCAGTCGAGGTGAGTAATAAATTGTGCGAATTTTAATAAATATTTATCTCGTGTTTTTAATCATTGATAATTATTTATCAATATCTCCTTCATTTGGGACTGGCCGTCTACTGGGTTTTCCCAGCGGATATGTTTACTCTATACGTACATGGCTTTCAAAATGTCCATCAGTTCAATCAACTTCTTGGTTCAATTCAATTCAATTCAAAATGGTTCATTTCAAATAAAACTTTCAACGCTGCGTTTAGCCAAATTACAAAAGTTTACAAACAAAGTTAATAACACATAATGTAATATATAACATAGCATAACATGATATATTGAATTTGTAAAATAAATCAGTAAAAATACGAGAAATATAGCTTATTGCAACATATGGAAACATAAATTAGAAAGAAATCTGAATTAAATAGCATAAAGTAACATAGTTTTACTGAAATCATGTGAAAGAAGAAGATAAGCGGTAAACGGAGCAAGTGTATGCGGTGGAAAAAAACCGAGAGTAAAACTGAAAGGTGAGGAGTAACGTTTGCAAATACACTGTAACTTATTGAAATTAAGAGTGGGAGAGATTTAAAGAGGAAGAGTAAAGGCTGAGAGGGGAAAGGTATAGGAAGAAGTAGTAGAAAGCGACAATGGAAAATCATAAAGGAGGATACGGAAAAGAAAAAGAAGAAGAAGAAGAAATGGAAGGAGGAGGAGGAAAAAAAGAGGAAAAAGTAGTAGAAGAAAGAGAAAGTGGAAATATACAACCATGCCTAAAGTGTACAAGAAATGGTGGTAAAGAGGGATGAAAAACTATTGTCACATGACAGATTCAGTTAAATTCAATTAAGTTCAATTCAATATGGTAAAATTAGGGTAAAATGGAGTTTTAAAATACTTTAAAATCATGAAACAAATACAATACAAAATTGGTATGAGTGTATACACAAACAAAGGCAAGGCAATCAAATCAAAGAAGGAAGAAGAAGAAGGAGAAGGGTAAGAAGAACGAAAGAAAAAGGAGAAGAAGAAAATAAGTCTAGAAATAAAGAAAAGAAGAAATAAAAGGAGAAAAAAGGGGAAGGAAAAGAAAAAGAAGTATAGAAGAAGAAGAAGAAGAAGAAGAAAAAGAGGGGTGTCAAAGAACAACAAAGCAAAACAAAACAAAAAGGTGATGAAATTGCCGACCCTGAAGGGTACAAGAAAAGGAGGATCATTCATCGTTTACTTTGGTTAAGTGCACGGATGAGGTACGGAATTGGACTATTTTGCATTCGTTTAGTTTTAAATAATAATAATAATAACTAACCGTTCTTGTATAGCGCATAACACATAGTATTAAAACATGTCCCTAAGCGCTCTAGAGAAAAACGCAACAGAATACAAAGACAAGATGTTCAGGGATTTGGGGTTTACGTCTTAGTGTTTTTGAATTATTTTCCGGAGGGAAATACTGTTTAAATTAATCAGTGTAGAGTAGGGTCTTTTGGAAGAACGACAAGCACAAACTCTTTCTTCTATCAGAGAGAGATTCGATTTTTAATTCATCTAGGACAGTGTCATTATGTTGAGTAATGCCTGGATTACATTTGACCTGCGATTAGTCTACGGCCCGCCCCCCCCCCCCCCCCCACTCAGTGTTATTTAGGGTACGCATAATTATGCTCGTTCCCTCTTTTTGAAAGCACCCCCTATCTGAGGACTGCGAACATTTTCGAACCCCCCTTTCGCGGGCTTTTCCTGCCTTGGAGACCCCCTAAATTCGGAAAAATGCTCAATGTACCCCCCTAAATTCGGAAAAATGCTCAATTTACCCCCCTAAATTCGGAATAATTTCTCAGGAGTCCAAAGAGATGAGAGGGAAAAAAATACACCCCCTTTTCTTACAATTCTCGGGCCGGACTTTGTCACACGAAAAGTACCCCTTTACCGGACATTTTGGTAACACGCATGCGGTCATTCCGACCCCGGAGTGGGGGGGGGGGGGGGGGGGGTCTACGGGGCCCGTATCCTGCTTGTATCCCCTTTTCCGTGCGCCATCCGTGCGGAAGCAGGAGTCGGCCGAGAAGTTTTCGTACGGATTCACGGGCTCCGCAGCCTTTACGATTTTGTATCGCGGGAAGTTATACAAATTTGAAAAATCGTAAGCCCGTAGACATGGCGTAGGTGGCACTGGACAATTGCCGCACGGGCATCGCGCGGAGGCTCACGCTGATCGTGCAGCAAACGCACGATTTTTCGGTGAACATGGAGGCAAAAAAACGCTCAAAAACATCACGACGGCATAACGGTCACCGCGCCTTCTCCGCGCAACCTCTGCATGGAAGCTGAACGGGCTCCGTACGATTTCCGTGCGGAGGCTCCGGAGACTGCACGGCTACTGCACCGAAATTACACGATTTCCGTACAATCTCCGACAGCCTTTGCACGGATTTCCCCCCACCCTGCCCCCGGGGGCCAATACAAGAAATGGCACGATGCCCGTAGATAATGTAAACACAAACATCGTAGCCCTTAGCCTCCTACGATGCCCCCAAAATCACACGAAAAATGGTAGACTAATTTGTCGTACGGGGACAGGGGCAAATGTAATCCAGGCATTACGTGCACCGATAATCACTCTCAAAACTCTCTTCTGGACTCTTTCTAACCTGGTGATTTGGTTTTTAGTGAGGTCTCAATTCCATACAGGGGCTGCATATTCAATGACAATCGCGAGCAACTTATCTCAAAACTAGGAAGATTTATATTGTAACACGAAATTAGCACTTTCGTGTATAACTAAAACATTCTCATAGAGGGGACTGGTAGGAGGGCAGCTAGCTCAAACGTATTTTCATTTTTCAAACTTAGCACTCTGAAATATGTCTATCGCGGTGTTATTGTAATCCAATTACCCTAAATTACATCTTCGTTGTATTCGCGGTTCGTGCAAAATGACGCAGATATTCTGTAAATGGTACTGCTATTCCCCCCCCCCCCCCCAGATATATTTTTACCGGCATGTTGATGTTTAATGAACATTCCGGACTTTACATCTAGGTTTCTTAGATCTTCGCTTTGTGTACACGTCATGCACATGGTTAATGCCTGGATTACATTTGCCCCGGGCGCCGTACGACAAATTGGTCTACGATTTTTCTTGCGATTTTTGGGGCATCGTAGGAGGCTACGGGCTACGATCTTTGTGTTTACATTATCTACGAGCATCGTGCATTTCTTGTATTGGCCGTCGGGGGCAAGCCAGGGCAAACCGTACAGAGGCTACTCAGAGATTGTTCGGCAATCATGCAATTTCAGTGCAGTAGTCGTGCAGTCTCCGCAGCCTCCGCACGGAAATCGTACGGAGCCGTGCAGCTTCCGTGCAGAGGTTGCGCGGAGAAGGCGCGGTGACCGAGCAGCCGCCGTGCTATTTTGAGCGTTTTTTGGCCTCCATGCTTACCGAAAATTCGTGCGTTTGCTGCACAATCAGCGCGAGGCCTCCTCGCGATGCACGTGCTGGAATTATGCAGTGCCACCTACGACATGTATAACTGGCTAGGGCTTACGATTTTTCAAATCTGTATAACTTCTCGCGAAAAAATCGTAAAGGCTGCGGAGCCCGTGAATCCGTACGGAAAATCTAACGGCTGCCTCCTGCCTCCGCACGGAGGCCGCACGAAAAGGGGATACGGGCAGGATACAGGCTCCGTAGACTAATCGCAGGTCAAATGTAATCCAGCATAATTTGCATAATAATTGGTCACAATATATACGCGAGGTCAAGATAAAACATGGAGCTTCTGGACCCGCAGTCGTATCTCATCCAATATAGTCAAAGGCTTCATGAATCCGTAGAAATAGACATGGAAGTACATGTATATCACCACAAAGTTCATTGTTTTAAGATCAGGGCTTATATTTATACAACTTTACTAATTAAAACTAGTTGTCAACGAATTACATAGGTTTTATTAATATGGAGAAGACTGCCCCTCGTGAGGCGATTATGGCTGGTCTCATTACCAAAATAAAATAGGCATTCCACAAGATTCTCTAGTGTACGGTGCATGTCCTTTGACAGTCCAAAAAGTACGGAAGCTTAAAGTGCCACCGAGATGACGAGATAATTCCTCGTCTTCTCTCTTTTTTGGTCCGAGAAGGCGAGAAGGCGAGATTCCAAATTTGTTGTAGAAAGTCGCTTTTAGTAGAACTTTTGGATCTTCAAATTATCTAGCGTACCCATATCGAGGCATCCAGAAGCTCATTCAATTTCCAGCCAATGAAGAGTTTCAAGATTTTCGTTTTTCCATGAATTATACCTCGTAATGTGAATACAGAGAGAGACATATTGTTTAGTTGTATAAATAAATATTTAAGCGTACGAAATATAAATACTATCGGTTTTTAATATCTGAAATATTATAGAACTTACACAGTAAATCATATTGGGACTGCATTACCTATTTGTACGCTACATGACACTAAGACCTTCAAGGTCCGAGAGTGTTCAAGCCCCCTATCCCCCCAAACAAAACACAATTTTTAAGTGCCTCCCTCCCGACCCCTCTCTAGGTAATAGCTAGGTTCATGGTCCGGTCCAACTCAGTGTGTTTTCGGTGTTAGGAAAGTTTCAAGAAATCAAGATTGTGGATGAATTAAGGTAGCCTAGGTTTATTAATATTAATGTTAACTAGTATCCCAAAGTATGATAATTCATTGAAAAACGAACATCTTGAAACTCTTCATTGGCTAAAATTGAAGAGCTTCAGCCTGGGTCCTTTGATATGGCTAAGGCTATATAATGTTTAGCTTCAGAAGTCCTACTAAAATCTACAAATACAAAACATTGGCGTATAAACAATTACTAGTTTCTAAATAGCAATCTCAGTCCTTAAAGGTAAAGACCAGTATTGGAAAGCCCCAATTTCAAAAAATGAATGGAAGCTCTCATTACCAATCATGTGAAAGAATATGTTTTGACTAATACATGATGATAAAAAATTTGCCGGGAAACCGCCTACTAATTTATATATTTGGTAAATTTGTTTCTCTCATGGACTGTGAGAGATATAGGGTAGTCCCATATACATCTTTCTGTGTATAGTGCTTGTAACTTTATGAAGAATGGGCCAAATTTCTTATCATTTTGATAATTCCAGAACCTTGCAGATGCTAGATGCTAGATGATCAACCTTTTCTGATCGATTCCACAACGTTTCTTTCACATGCAATCGCATGACTATAACTGGTCCTTTACCTTTAAATGGCTATAATAATGGGCCTGCTTGTTCTACTTAATGTCTCAGTGGCATAGCCTGGATAAGCTCAGTCGGGCAGGGTTGCAGGGCAATATTTCCACAAGGGGGACAAATTACGATAGGATTATTATGTGTCTTATGTTTTCCTTTTTTTTGTCACCACACCTACCTGGCTACCTGGCTGCCACCGTCAGTTGCTGGCGATTGGCGACCACATCTGCACATCTTCTTGTTGTCTTTCTCCATTTGTTTCTGTCCTGTGCTAATCTTTGGCTTCTGTATATGTGAGGCCTGTCCATTCTTTGATGTTATCAAACCACTGCTTTCTCTGTCTGCCTCTTTTTCTTTTTCCTTCTACTTGGCTTTCTATTATTTGTGCTGCTAAGGGGCTCCCACTGCCACGCAGAATGTGTCCAAAGTAACCCAGTTTGAGCCGGGCCACTTTTCCAAGGAGATCTCTTTCTGTGTTTAGTTCTTGTAGAACACTGAGGTTAGTTCTTTTGTCCTTCCAGCTGATCTTTAACATTTTCCTCCAGAACCACATTTCTGCTGCCATGATGCGATTTTCATCGGCTTTGAGCAGTGTCCAGCTTTCAGCACCATAAAGCAAAGCACTCCAAACCAGGGTTTTGACCAGTTTTATTTTCAGACCGGTTGAGATGTTCCTGTCATTCCAAAGTACATGCAGGTCAACCATTCTCTTCTTTGCTATGGCTATTCTTATCTTTATGTCATTGGTACAGCTGGCATCGTTGTTCTTTGTGGATCCGAGGTATTAAAGCTTTCCACATCCTTGACTGTTTCCCCGTCGATCTGGATGTTACAATCAGTGTCTGAAGTTTTCCCAGCAACTAGGAGTTTAGTCTTTTTGACATTTAAATGCAAGTTGAGTTTCTTGCCGGCATCATTTACTGCATGAGTGAGACTTTCGATTCCATCTTTGGAAGATTCGATAAGAGCTGTGTCGTCGGCATATCTGAGATTCGAGATGTTTTTGCCACCAAATTTAATGCCATAGTGCGCAACATCTGCTTCCCTCATCCTTCTTTCTGTGTATGTGACAAAGAGGTATGGTGATAGGATACATCCCTGTCTTGCACCTTTTCCTATCTCAAACTCTTCAGTATGTTCACCATCCCATCGGATTCTGGCTCTTTGGTTTACATAGAGAGATTGGATTAATGTGACGAGGTGTTTTGGAAGCCCAATTCTAAGAAGATGGAGAAAAGTTTGTTGTGACTCACAGAATCAAACGCCTTTGAATAGTCTATATGAACATAATAAAAGCTTGTTGATCCATGGCAATCACCTTCTCAAGTAAAACTTGCAAACATACAAGCATGTCCCTGGTCCCTCTGCCTTTTCTGTAGGCAGCCTGATCTTCTGGTTGCTCTTGCTCTAACTTTTGTTTCATTCTGTTAACAATTATCAAGAGTAAGATTTTTCTGGTGTGACTGATAAGGGCAATAGTCCTGTAGTTTGAGCACAGTTTTTGATCCCCAGATTTAAACAGAACAACAAATTCCTGTATCTTCCATTCATCTGGCCAATGGCAAGAAGTCAAATGCTCGCACACAATTTGTGGAGAAATTTGATACCATTATGGTCCTGTAGCTTTCACCAGTTCGGCTGGTATTCCATCAATTCCTGGTGACTTCCCTGCTCTGAGCTTCTTCACCGCATGTTCAACTTCTGAAATAAGTGGCACTGGTTCTTGTTCCATTATAGGGACCTGCTCTTCTGTTTGTGGACACTCATCATTTGGTCTTTCGAAAAGCTCAGTTCCATATTCTTTCCAGCGGTCCATTATGTTATCCTCTGATCTAAAATGATGCCGTTCTTGTCTTTTATGCATGATTGTTGTACTTCTCTGGGGTTGGTCTTGACCGATTTGATAGCTGAGTACATTTCTTTGGCTTTACCAGCTATGTTGAAATCGTTTACTTCCTTACATCTTTCTTCCAACCAATATGCTTTATCCTTCCTTATCTTTCTTTGGATTTCTGATCGTAGACTCTTGTACCTTTCTCCCTTGGCTTTAGTACCCTTGTCTCGTCTTAATTTGCTCTTTTCTTCAGCTAGTAAGAGAACTTCGTTACTAATCCAGGGCTTCTTAGCATGTCTTGTTGCTTTACCAAGGGTAGCTTCAGCAGATTCTTTAAGCACTGTTTTGTAGACTGTCCATATAGTTTCTGATGAAGGTTCTTTGTCAGTTTCTATTTCAGAGAGATTCTTCTTGAATTTAATTTCTGATGAGTTCAAGAAAGACTGTAGGGTTTTGGGATCTTCGAGTGATTTGACATTCAGTCTTCTTGATTTTGATATCTTGCTGACTTTAGACAGTTTGATTTGCATCTTTGCGACTAACAATATGTGGTCCGTATCGCAGTCTGCTCCTGGAAAAGCTTTGGCATCTTTGATGCTTGACTTCCATCTGCGCCTGATCAAGATGTAATCGAATTGGTTCCTGTACCTGTCCCCAGGAGATTTCCAAGTGTATAGATTCCTCTTGTGGTGGTCAAACGTTGTGTTTGTTAAAATAAGGTTATTGACATGACAGAATTCTGCTAATTTATCTCCACTCTCGTTTCTGTTGCCAAGGCCGAATTTGCCTACTCCACACCTGATGTCTTCACCTTTTCCAATCTTAGCATTGAAGTCTCCCATGATTACTAGTGTGTCCCCATTGTTTACTTTATCCACAGTTGTTTGTAGTAGGCCATAAAACTGTTCTATAGTGTTTATGTCATGTGTTGATGTGGGAGCATAGACCTGGATGATGGTGAGGTGTTTTGGTTTTGCTTTCAGTCTTACCATCACAATTCTCTCTGATACTGGAGTGTATGCATCCAGTGCATTTCTGGCTTCGTTTGTGAGTAAGATGGCTACACCACTTTCACTTTTGCCGCTATCCTTTCCTGAGAAGACAATAGTGGTGTCTCTGTCTGGGTTGAGTACTCCTTCCCTTTTCCATCTGGTTTCGCTTAGACCAACTATGTTCAGTTTCATACTCTTAAGTTCTTTTATCAGGAGTTCCAGTTTTCCAAGCTGGTTCATTGTTCTCACATTCCAGGTGCCTAATCGTAGCACTTGCTTCTTCTTGCATAGGTTAACAACAGACGGTTTGACGTCCTGCCATCAGATGATATCCTTTCCGAGGCGGAGTTCGGGGTACCACCGTCATGGGCATATCTTGCCGCTGTCGCCTCCTCTTCCCCAGTAGCATTACGGGTGGGCACCCTGGGGGTCTCAACTTCCACCTGAAAAGGCTTGTTTCTCTTATTCAATCTGTGCATCATGTGGTATTCTCGGGAGAGATTTACGACAGTGGGTTCTCGTTACCTTCTGCCTCACCCTGGTCTGTTCGTCCCCATTGAAGTCAATGGGTTAACAACCCCCACCACGAGAAGGTGGACCAGGACGCTTGCCTGTATCTCACAAGTCGGTTGACCCCTCACTTACACGTAGCATGCTATTTCTACATGCATGAAGCTACCAGGGCCAGTCTCCTCCTTGTATGGTCCATCACCAACAACAGTGATAAGAGACACAGGCTTATAGGGGTACAATGTCACCACAGAAGCGGGGAAAATATATTAGCTAGATTATGGGGATTATGATAATTATCAAAGCTAAATAATTTAAATAATTTAAAAAAGACATGATACAGGGACGCTTCCATTTGCATAATGCCTTAGGGTCACCAAATCGGGACTAATTTGGCTTAAAATTTTGAAAATCAAACTTCCTTACCTATATGAAAATATATCGTGCAAAATTGTATATTTCCGTCTGTTTTCAATATTTGTTTTCTACAAATATTCGGGGGCACGTGCCCCCCCCCCCCCTCCCGCCTACGCCACAGCCGTGGGTGTCCCTTATCCATTATCTCGCTATCTTATTATCATTTTGTTTATTACTTACTAGTATTTAATTTTCTTTTTTTAATGAATAGCGACTCTCATCCGTATTATGAATAGCGACCTTCCTCTTTATCATAAATAGCGACCCTCATTTCGTTTATGAATAGCGCCCCTCTTCTTTGATTGTGAATAGCGGTCCTTACGAATAATGGCCCTTTTCTCAAATTATTAATAGTGGTCCTTATGAATAAAGGTCCTCATGAATAGCGGGGATTCCCCCTAACAAGTCGCCTTCCCTTACTGTATAAGGCGCCACGGCGAGTTTGGACATCTCGCCTCCCCGTTTTCTCATCTAAAACAAGGCGACTTGGTGAGTTTGTAAAAAAAAACGCCTTCTCACCATTTCATACCCGAAAAGACGAGAATTGGAACCTCACTTTCTCACCTTCTTGTACCTGAAAAGTCGAGAAGACGAGATTTTTAATCACACTTTCTCACCTTTTTGTACCCGAGAAGTCGAGAAGACGAGATTTGGTATCTCGGTGGCACTTTTAAGCTTCCGTAAAAAAGAGGCCCTCCGCAATTACACAAACCTAGTTAAACTTTTGATGGAAATTCAATCATGATGATGGGCTAGAATCTAGATAACGAAGTACATGTTTATAAAAGTCCCTCTTATCTTATCTTCCTTCCCGAGGATTCAAATTGAAAATCATGTTAATAGTTGAGGAGGACGAGTGGGTCCCCGAGCACTTCAGATGTAGTGTCATAATCATCAGCGATAACAGCAGTTGGGCATAATATAAATGGTTCAAACATGAATGTATATTCATAAGCATGCAGAAAACTATTATTGATAACTTAAGTAGTTTATAAAAATCAGTATATTTCCAATTAAAGTAGTATTTTCATCAACATTACCATGAGATAAACAGTCTGGTAGTAAGCAAATAACTACCGTTGGTCAAGGTGATGGGACAAACTATCACTTCCGAGGCGATCTGGATGTAGCTATCTTTCCGAAGCGAAGCTGAGGAAAGATAGCGTATACATTCTGATCGACGAAGATAACTTAAGTAGTTTATAAAAATCAGTATATTTCCAATTAAAGTAGTATTTTCATCAACATTACCATGAGATAAACAGTCTGGTAGTAAGCAAATAACTACCGTTGGTCAAGGTGATGGGACAAACTATCACTTCCGAGGCGATCTGGATGTAGCTATCTTTCCGAAGCGAAGCTGAGGAAAGATAGCGTATACATTCTGATCGACGAGGAAGTGATAGTTTGCCATCGCCTGAAACCAAAAGGTGATTATTTGCTTTATATTCCACATTTAAAAACAATTTAACACCTAAAAAGAAAAGGACGTGTATGCATCTACATGAAAGACACCAGTGCCCAAATTCACACCAAAAAAGTTAAAAGTTTAACCCAACCCCTTGAGGGTACGGTGCGCGCATGTGTTTGCTTTAATTGCGCTCATTGGTAATGCGCGCTTAATTACGCCTGTTTTAGTGCGCTTTTGGATAATCTTCAGTGAAAGTACGTTGCCCTGTGTAGATAGTACCTCTATCTTCAGTGAAAGTGCGTTGCACTGTGTAGATAGTAGTACTATCTACACAGTGTAACGAACTTTTTGCTTCTCCATAAATAATGGGCGAATTATCTTTCATCACGTGATTTACTTTTGACCAATCGTAGAGCAAGATTCTTAGTATGTGGAATATAATAAAGTATAAGTATTAAGTAGGTAGAAAATAACAATGGATCCAATAGACATCCCTGCAAGTAACGACCATCATGCATCATATTTTCACCAGTTAATTAAATGAAGTACTGTGTGTACACAATTGTAGGAGTAGACACTCCTCCTTCTTCGTATATAGTGTATTCTGAACCGAAATCATTGTTTTCAATATCAATTTATTCTTCTTATAGATAAATCCATCGGTGAGCTACAACCATTTCACATCGCAACGGAGCAACTGAAATATTGAGGTCAAGACCCCAAAATGGAGACAACTGTGAGTCGTTTGAATGCAAGCCTGGAAAGAATTCTTGGATTTTTAGATCGAAATGTACCTCCAGCGAGCAGGGCTCTTGAAGTCAAGTTTGTGATCTTTGCTGGAGTGACCTACAATGTCCTGCAGATGGTCCCGCAGATTCTATTTGGATTGCTGACATATACTCTCTATCCAATCTCGTTGATACTTAATTTCTTAGGCCAGTGCGTGGTTATTCTCGTCCTGATTCTGCTGTCATGGTTCCTTTATCCTTTCTACTGGGTTTTTTCGTGGCGGGACGCCGATGAAACTTGCCCTGGCATTTACACAGAATCTTACTTGGGTGATTTGTATGAGCGAATCAAGAATATGGAAAGTTCACCGAACTCTCAATGGAAAATCATCGTCGTTTTTCTGATCATGGGATTCATTATCGCTTTTGTATTCAGCTACTTTTTAACCACCATCAATCTAAAGTTGAATACCTTAAAAGAAAAACTTACTAGCATGAGTCGTACACTTAAATGCACCATTTGTTTAGATAAGAGACAGAACTGCGTCTTTCTTCCCTGTCGCCACTTGTTTACGTGCGAGAGATGCGCAATAGCAGTTCGCACGACGGGGGACGGCCTTTGTCCCGTTTGTCGCAGAAGGATCTCGGAGTTCATTACCGATTGCCATTGATTCATCTACATTGAATTTTGATGAGTTAGGGCAGGTTACTTCTTCATGCAAAGTATGAGGAGGCTGAGAGTGATATTTTCTACAAATTACACTTCCAATGAGAAATTAAATGTTTTTTTTTGTTTTTTTAAGAGAACAGAAACCTCGGAAGGGGGTATTGTCATAGAGCACAATGTCATATCCGGTACTTTCTGAGCTTCCATAATGCGCCCATTCAAATCATTTAATCCAATGGCTCCAATATCCAATAGAAGGCCCAAACTTAAATTTGTTTCAATTTTTGATCAAAATTCTTTTACCAGAACCGAAGACAAGTAGGCACGGCGGAGCAATATACCAGAATGTACTTCGCTATTTGAAAAGGAAAACAAAAAGCTTAAGGAAGGTCAA
>JAVYIG010013953.1:0-44173 GCA_035222895.1 Strongylocentrotus droebachiensis | reverse complement strand
ACCGGAACTCAACCATGTCGATGTCGGTGGTCCGTTCATATTGCACCAAACAGCTTCGATTTATTCTTGAAAATAGACGATACCACTGTCTCATCATACACGAAATGATGACCGAATGTGTTCTGTATTAACTTGTGGTAGAAATTACCCAGACATTAGAAGGCTTGACAAAGTCTGATATAACAAGTCTTGGTAAATCAAAAATTACAAAAGAAACAATGTTTTGGCGAGAAGACTAATTGTTTGCCATTTGCGGCACACTCCGTCGATACGCGTGAGAACATTTCACAGAAAAAGAAGGGAGGAAGTGTGATAAACTGAATTTTTATTTATTAATTTACACACCAAAGATGGCTATGCGGGTAGCATTGGCTTCAATATAAGAAGATATGCATTTTCACGATATATTCTGATTTTTTAAACAAAAATTCTGATAAAGGCCATTAAATAGGCCAGGTACGTGTATAATTTACAAGTCCTGAAATAGACCATTATTATGCATTCACTGTCAAAGGCCAAATAGGACAACCTTTGAAGTGCGCTATACCTATAAAAGGATTTACAGGTGTATTTAACCTGTTGTTTCCACCTGCATGGAAAACATACGGAGGTGACTACAAGGAAAATTTACCAAGCGCTTTCAAACCAAGTGCGCATTCCACTTGCGGTTCATCAATGTAGATTCGTTAGAAGAATGTGTTTACAAATTAGTGGCGCCGCAAGAATGTGCAATGAACAATGCAATGTGAAATGAACGATGGATTTTTTTTTCTTCCTGCGCGGTGCGACAGGTGCTTGCGCATTTGAAATAGGTTCCTTGCCTTCTCTGTGCTGGGTATCTCATTGGTTCAATTCACCGCCCACATTCTTGGTTTTTCATCTTAAACAATGGACCGGTTTAATATATTCTAATTTATGGACTTTTCGTTCCTGGGGCCACATAGTAGTGACGAGTTATTTAATAACCTGTTATTCATGAATGAACTACAATTTTGGGGAATCCAGCCTGCATTATTTACGTGTATCTATATGTAGGGCATATCTCGGGCAAGCTTTCATGTAGTCAAGAACAAATTTTGTTTAAACAGTTTGTGAAGCGGTCTATTTAAAGAGATCGTTTGGAGAAACTCAGAATATTCAGAATATTTTGAGTGCAGTATGTCTCGTCAAGAAAAGAAGATATGTGAGGGAAAAAACAACATGAAGACAATATTCTAAATTTAAACAAATTTCTCTATTAAAAAATAACATTTCGTTTCTATTCTATAAATCCATTAAAATTATACGAAAGTCAAATTCATTCAATTTTTATTTACCTCTTGAAATCCTGAAAACATGGTCTTTCGTTTTCTTCTAGTGCAAATTTAGGCTATAATTATGGGGCATTTAAATTGTAAGGAATCTGTTCTTTGCAGTAGCTTATTTCCCACGATAGTAATTTATACGAAATTAACAAGGTAATATGAAACCCGGTATGAAACGTGCTACATTGAACAATGGTAAACAGTAGGCTACCATTCCATGGATGAATTCTAAAGAAACGAACGGCGATGCCTGGTTTTTTTTTATCAGTCTATTAATTGCTGTGTTTATCTCTTACGATAGGGCATGTTTTGTATTGTTTTGTCTATTTAAAAAAAAATTATTTATCTATTTTCTGTTTAATTGGTCGTGATTTCTTAGTTTTCTGTCAATTGTCAATCATGAAAAATAAATAAAACATGATTTAAAACAAAAACCAGGAAAAAAGTATCTCAAAGTAATATTGCCGGGTATATGTATTAAAACGGGATATTATTTTCGTGTTTAAAAAAGTATTATTGTAACAAAATAATGAACACATTCTGACGGTTTTTTAAATATTTTATCTGCAGAGGATTTGGAATCCCCTATTGCGAGGTCACGGTAGGGATCACTCCCCGTTTGTTGGAGTTGAATCCACTCCCAAATTTTAGTTAAATCCGCTCAAAAACGTGTGGTTTTATTGTAGAATGGATTCCACTATTTCGAGGTGGAATTACAAAGTTAATTCCAACTCATGTATTAAGTATCCCACAACGACTTTTCTTCTTCTTCTTCTTCTTCTTCTTCTTCTTCCTCTTCTTCTTCTTCTTCTCTTCTCTTCCTCTCCTTCTTCTTCTTCTTCTTCCTCTTCTTCTTCCTCTTCTTCTTCTTCCTCTTCTTCTTCCTCTTCTTCTTCCTCCTCTTCTTCTTCCTCTCCTTCCTCCTCTTCTTCTTCCTCTCCTTCCTCCTCTTCTTCTTCCTCTCCTTCCTCCTCTTCTTCTTCCCCTCTTCCTCCTCTTCTTCTTCCTCTCCTTCCTCCTCTTCTTCTTCCTCTCCTTCCTCCTCTTCTTCTTCCTCTCCTTTCTCCTCTTCTTCTTCCTCTCTTTCTTCCTCCTCTTCTTGTTTTTTAAAATTTTAAACGACAGTCATTGTTACCACTGATGTTGGAATAGTGAATTACCGTTTGATCTACAACCAGTTCGTCTTCTACCCAGCCCGTCTAGTATCCACATGGTCTCATAACCACTTCTTCTCAATATCATTTGGTCTTTCACTCATTTTGGTCTAATTCCCAGTTTGTCTAATGCCCATTTCATCTACCATCCACAAGGAATCACTTGATGCTCATTACAATTTATGATTACAGAATTATTAGACCAACTAGCTGTAGACCAAACGGCTATATATAAACCGAGCAATGACCTGGATACAAACAATTGCAATTGTTGCAAGTGAAAAGCAATGACACAACCACCCCTCGAAGGCATTTGCCCCTGTTTTTGAGATGCTAAAAATTGGATGTTTTTCTTTCGGTACTTCTGGGTTCTCTTCACCAATTTTTTCACACATCATTGAACTCTTCCAATTTATTAACCCCGGATGGACCTACTCCGATGATTCAACCCTATATCACTACGTAATATTCTCTCATCCTCTCTCTCTCTCTCTCTCTCTCTCTCTCTCTCTCTCTCTTGTCTCCCACGTGGTCCCTATGAAAGCCAGGTTGCTTGGTTATTTCGTTTCATGTACAGCAGTTTTAATTTCTCCCTCTCATGCTTTTTCTACCTCGCTACCACAGACGCCCTCCTCGCTTGCATTAATTAACAATAATGATAATAAAAATAATAATCACCATCATCTTTGTATTAAAAATAAATATTAAAAAAAAAATAATCATATTTTGCCTGCCCTTCCCCCACACCGATATTGTCACTACCTGCCAATTTTTTTTGAGAATTTTCTTTTTATGCAATGGCAAGGGTTTGTATTCATGCATTTATTATGTAATCCTTGACGAAGATATCCTTCGTTTGAATTAGGAAAAGAAAAGAAAAAAAAATAACATATTACTTGTGTGCACCTTTACTTATAAACCGAGGTCTTGAAGGTTTTCTTCGCATTATCCTCAACAAACCCCGTTCTACTCGTCAAACACTTTGTTGAACAGTAATTACGAACGACAAAAGATAAAAATCAAAGAAAAGAGTTTTTTTTTTTTACTCGCCCTTTGACAGCAAAGTCAGCTTTATTTGCTTACGGAGAAACACAATAGCGATTTGACGGGGCGCGGAGCGTATTTACAAGCTCGATAATACAAGCTCGATAATTAATTCGTCAACAGCTTTACGAGTAGAAGCGACCTCGTGGCGACGGTCTATCTGGGATCTGAGCAATTTAGCCGCTCTGAAATAACACCCACAAGCAGGGTGTTCATGACCCACATTCCACGGTTAGATAAAGTATGTTTTGGGCTCAAATAATTTGATCCCAGGGAGTTTATGATCAAGTGGTTTCTTTCTGTTATGTCATTAAGATGCCATGGTTACGTAAGATGCCATGGTAACGCAATGAATAGGCGCGAAGTTCACGCGGGAGAGGCGCGAAGTTTACGGGAGAGCACAGAGCAGAAGGGCTGCTAAATGATGTTTCGACAGGTCATTTTCGTAATGTAACCAAATTTGATGCATACGTCTTTGTTAGTACCTAGATACGAATGATTCCATTCACCTGTTATGGATAAATGTATTTCAATAGTCAGAATGCGAATTGCATATATTGCGTTTTGTTAGGTAGGGCAAACCATAATATTTGTCCTACCTAGCAGCAAAGTAATGTATGCCATTCGCATTCTGATTATTGAGATAACATTATTTGTAACATTTGTAAATAATTCGTATCGAGGCACTTTATAAAGACGTATGCATTTTGGGTTACCTTACGAAAATTGCTTCTTGTGAAAATAGGTAACATGTTTATCTTCAAAAGATTCCATTCTAACAGGCAACGTTTTGAATTTTGAGTGCATCTTACATGTATGGCTGCACCGAGCATAAAACGTTACTTGCCACACTTCACAGGGACTCACTGCTTATCATGCCTTTCATATAATTTCTTGAGAAAAAAAGACCTATATCTATACAGTCATACACCAAATGATCTATACTACTTCTCTTCTGCTTTTTTTATCAATAA
Source organism: Strongylocentrotus droebachiensis (assembly GCA_035222895.1). Taxonomy (NCBI): domain Eukaryota; kingdom Metazoa; phylum Echinodermata; class Echinoidea; order Camarodonta; family Strongylocentrotidae; genus Strongylocentrotus; species Strongylocentrotus droebachiensis. The sequence goes on along the minus strand of JAVYIG010013953.1, from coordinate 39,697 downwards.
ATTGAACACTAGATGGCGCTAATGTCTTCGTAAACACGTTGCCGTCTTGCCAACTTTGGTTCAATGAGCAGCTAGTATGACGAATGTTACTCGGGGCGAGTGTGATATGCTCCAGTTAATTAATAACCATTGAAACCGACTTATGCATGGCCAAACTCTCCGTATTAAATATGGTTTTGTATCAATTGATAAGAGTGTGTTTCCTTCTAGCCTTGGATCTCGATTTTGATGGTAATACCCCAATACGGACCTTACATCCATGATCTCACAAACAGTGAAACATGAATATATCAATTAGGCCTACAATTATTAACTAACTTTAAAAAAGAAAGAATTAAACACCTTGCAATCTCGACCATATCATCCAAATGGAAAGTTGTATTCCCTGGAATATAATAATGATAGTTATTTCATGATTATATTCATTATGAAAGGAATAATTTCCACCAGATCGACCCCAATGGCCAGGGGTAAAGGTCAATAGGGACTTTTAGATTTGCACGTCGACATAGTGGACTGCTACGTGTGGCGTCCTGTTAAGGCATAAAAAGGACGTCACACGGGATGGCAAAAACAGAGAGAGAGAGAGAGAGAGAGAGAGAAAGAAGGGGAAAAGGAGGGGATGGGGCTATAGCCCCCTATATATTTTAGTAGACACGTCACCGCATTTATATTACAATAATGCCCATTTCAGAAATGCATCTTGAATACTAAGGACATATAAACAATACATCTCACATAAGGGGCGGCATTTGGGAATAATAGCCCCCCCCCCCCCGGATTCGACCATGTCCTACTTAACAAAGATTTTGAAAACAATATATTACCATGCAATGTACTTGAATAGGCACTTCTTCCGACAGGCGCGGTAGTGTTTTTGCTCCCAAAAATTTGAAAATCGCGCCCGCCGAAAGGTCGCTCAAGGGGGGGGGGGGGGGGGGGGGGGGGGGGGGGGGGGTAGTGAGCACATTTAAAAAAAAAATTTGGCCCTCGAAAATTTAAAATTTTGCACCCCCCAAAAAAGGTAAAAATCGTGTTTTTCCCCAGGGGGGGGGGGGGGGAGGGGGCGGGCCGCCTCGGCCCCCTGGATCCGCCACTGTCTTCCGACCCACGCCCTTGATCCGCCCCATTACAAGGAAAATGCCCAACAACGAGGGGGGACGTTTGTGCCAGGATGTCTGATATATCACCAAATATTTCACTCACCTGCAAATTAATTATTGATTTCCCAAAGTAACAATTGTTACTTGCTATGCCAGAAATCTTCATAAGCAGCAAAACGACAGACCAATTTTCTCATGCGTTCAATTCATGCATGATTTTGTTCAGAACCCATACTTACTGAATATTAAATTCACATATTATATAAATGGTAGAATTCATTTGCATATTTGTTGTGGCTATGTCTGGCAATAGGCCATTTTCGTAATGTAAACAAATTTAATGCCTCCTAGGTCTTTGTGAAGTGCCTCAATACAATTATTCATTCACCTGATAAGAATAATAGTATTTCAATAGACAGAATTCGAACTGCATACATTAGTTGTTGCCAGGTATAGGACAAACATTATGGCTTGACCTACCTAGCAACACTTAATATATGCAGTTTGCATTCTGACTTATCAGGTGGATGAAATAATTTGTATTGAGCCACTTCACAAAGACCTATGCATTAAATTTGGTTACATTACGAAAATGGCCCATTGAATGCTTTGGGAAGGTTTTGCATCTCAAGAACAACTTTTGTTCAAGAAGTATGCATAGCAGGTCTGTATTTCAATTAGAGACCCTTTCTTAAAGGTAAAGACCAGTATTGGAAACGCCCCAATTTCAAAAAATGAAATGGAAGCTCTCATTACCAATCATGTGAAAGAATATGTTTTGACTAATACATGTACATGTACATGATGATACAAAATTTGCCGGGAAACCGCCTACTAATTCATATATTTGGTAAATTTGTTTCTCTCATGGTCGTGTGAGAGATATAGGGTAGTCCCATATACATCTTTCTGTGTATAGTGCTTGTAACTTTACGAAGAATGGGCCAAATTTCTTATCATTTTGATGATTCCAGAACCTTGCAGATGCTAGATGCTAGATGATCAACCTTTTCTGATCGATTCCACAACGTTTCTTTCACAATGCAATCGCATGACCATTACTGGTCTTTACCTTTAAATCCCAACTGACAATAGAGTCTAGACCGGTTTACTAACATATTCAAATGTATGGAGGTTTCTTTCCTGGGGACCTAGTGATGAGTTATTCCATCAACCTGTCATTAATGAGTGAACTACAATACTTTGAATCCAGTCTGCATACATTACGCATTGCTATGGCGGGAAAGGCTCTGGCAAGCTTTCAGGTTGTCAAGAACAACTTTTGTTTAAAAAGTATGCATATAATTTGAAGATGTTAGTAAACCATTCTATTCAACCATCATTGGACAATCCTTTGAGATGCAACAAATGTAATATTCATACAAATATGAATATATTCCAGAATAGCCCATTTGAATGCATTCAGTGGACTTATTTATCGAGGAACACAGATGGTTCAGAAGGCAATATTAAATAAGTGTTGGGAGACCAAAATTCGACAAAAATTTTGATTGCAAAATTTCACTTAAATTGTATCATAATGTTAAAGAGGATGTCATTAAAGACACACTTCTGCAAATATCCCCTCCCCCAAAGTGTGTTTGAAGACAAGTATTGATAACAGAATACATAATTTAGGTTTCCATGTACTCAGAAAACCTAAATTTTGTATTCTTTCATCAATATTCGACTTGAAAGACATTTCTGTTTTGAAAATTCTTGCAGAAATGTGAATGACATCCTCTTTCATATTATGATACAATTTAGGTGAAATTTTGCCATCAAATTGTTGGGGCTCCCAACGCTTTAAAGAGGCTTTAAAGAAGAAGTTTTTTTTGCAACATGAAGTTGCATTTAATGAAAGAAAAATGAGAGAAAGAGATAAGTAATTGTTCGAGGATAATATAAGAATGGATATGAAAGTTTAAAGATGTACTTGATTAAGCAAGATTTGCACACTTTGCACTCCCTTGGGGGCAGTTTTTTTTCCTATCTCTCAAGTTGTATCAACATTTCTAAAAATAAATTCAAGTGCAAACGGATCGGATTGGCGAGCATGACAATAGACGTTTTTTAATAAAAGCAATACATTTGACAACTTGACAACAATTTACCACATAGAAATATGATTGAGTAACTATATTTATATATATTATTACACAGTTTACCAGAAAATAAATAATCACCTATTCATTACTGTCTTCATGTAGTTGTTGATATAATATTGTCTATACAATACAGAGTATATTTCTACTCCAACTTAATGCTTTTTGTTCTAACTGGAGTGATATTACATAAACCCACAATTTCTATCCAAATACAGGTCTATATATTACCGGTATGTCGGTTAAATACCTCAGATTCAGCGCCTTTGTCCCTCTCAACAGTATAATACGTTCAGAAATGTAATCAGTTGGGACACTGTCTCATGAGTCATGAAATTAAACTTGTTGCTGACCATAAACATTACATGATTTGCAGGTGTTTTTTTTATGGTACACAAAATATACATGAATATTTCTTTTTTGCAGACCAATTTGTTCTTTGATGCAAAATATGGATATTACACACAATGAATATGTATTTACTTGAGATAAATGTTACATCGCTTTTAGGTCTCTTTCAAAACCAAGGTTCCATTTCTGTTTTCCCCTAGCTTTAAAATACTTCTGCTACTACAATTATGTAGGCTGATAACAAATATTGCCACTATAACAACTGCTATAAATACTACAACCACTAAAATACTATAACCGCTACAAATACTTCTATTACGAGTTTACTACTACTACATGTACTACTACTACTACTACTACTACTTACACTGCATGAGTGTTCTCAATCATGCAGTCTATTGGCAATAAACTGTTTCAGCTTTTGGAAAGAAGGTCAAAAAGCCTGCTACTAATAGTAATACCACATTTCTATCTTTTCTTCTACTATGTATACATCCTACAATGCACTGAATCCAAACAGGCCAAATATCTCATATGCAATCTTGTGCTCTTTACCTATCAAATAAGTTTAGAAGTTAAACCACATACTGAAATTTTAGTGCAAAATATCTCCATATTGCTTACAAAGTCTTTAAATGGTCCTTTTTTTTTGTCTGTTCAGAGACATAAGGGCATCTACTCTATGCAACAACAAAAAAAGGGAAATGAAAAGTATAGATGACACCTTTCTGGCTCTCAACAGGGAAAATGTTTCAGTTTCACTTGAAAGGCCATTTTAGATTTAGTTTGTGTGTAACACAATCTTAACCCACAGAAATCCAACATAAAAAGGCATATGATTTATATATCATGAGCTATGTGGGACTGCATGTGAATTGAAAATGTCGGGGTAAAAATCATGCATAAGAAAACACAGCTTTCCATAACAACCAGTTCAAAAGGCACAGACTAAAATATCAACAAAGTTTCATTTTACCATTCAGGTGTATGTCTGACACGTGCTCCAGCGATATTTGCTCTGTGGTCAATATCCAAACACTACTAGAATTCTCAAACTTCAACCAGAGACGCACACAAAATACTGAACCCTATAACCCGAATCCTATAGCTAACCTAACACCCAAATGCTACCCTAAACCTAACCCTACCAGTATACCTTTTGACGAAATAAAGCCTGGAGTAGTTGTTGCCGGAGCAAATGTCAGGCCATCTACTCTCTTAAAAAAAAAGAGTGAATTTTCACTCTATTTTCACTTTCTTGGGAGTGACGTCCGTGATCACTGGTTTAGGAGTGAAAATCGATTGATTTTAGAGTGCTCTCTAATAAGAATAGAGTGAATGTTCACTCTATTTTCACTACATTTTCACTCTCCACAGGAGTGACGTCCGTGATCACTCAATTTTTTTTAGAGAGTACTGTTGGGTGTTTTAAAAGTAGCATTCAAGTGCATTACAGAATCATATTGGGATTAAACATACACATCTAAATATGACAATTTACTTTAATTCTGTCTTCTTAACAAACAGCCCCTTCAAGCAGGCGCGTAGCCACGGGGGGGGGGGGGGGGGGGGGGGGGGGGGGGGGCACGTGCCCCCCCTAAAATTTCCAGGATCGGTTGAAATTTTGTAGACCCCTTTTTTTTACCTCGATCGATTACATGTATGTGCCCCCCCAAATATCAAACTCTGGCTACGCGCCTGCCTTCAAGACAATTTGATGATAAAATAGTTTAAGTTCCATGCATGGAGCCTACACATCGGCCAACAAAATACAGATTTCTCTGTCAGAGCAAATTGTAGGTTTGGAGCCAGAAGGGCATTAACTTTGTATTAAAGTACAGGAGTCAACATCCTTCTGGCTCCAAAAAGATGGAATGATCTTAATTACTAGGAATTCAGGGCTCTTTAAAGGCCATTTGTACTAGTTTGGCCAGGGGGGATGAGACCACCCAGTTTGGTCACTGACAGGTGGCTATCTCATCAATTCAGCTCTCAATTAACATAAGAAAAAGAGGATCATGGGGGACCAATGGTCACTGATTAGGCATTGTCTTCTATATAGAGGGAGCAAGTAGCTAAAAGTAGTACAGTGGGGCTTTAATCTTATTAAACAATCCACAATGCCAAATGCTAGTAGGTTCTCTTTCTATCAATTTGTATCGATTCAAACAAGATTTTACACCAACAATAATATCCATCTTCTTGAATTTTGGACAATGGTAACCTGCATATTTCAGAGGTGGAATAGTAAATTGCACAAAGCAGTTACATTAAAACTTTCCTAAATGAACTATACATGCAATGTACACCTTTGGCTATTGCAGCAGCCGAGTTTTTACAACACATTAACTATGCACATATTGAAATAAGGCAAAAAGTCTGAAAATAACTATTTTTTGGTTTCATAGTTTAAGTATTATCAAAGTATAGATATCAAAGCATAGATTTTCATATATCAAAATAATTCAGTATGTGAGTTATGTACAGGATGAAGTGACAAAAACTGCAATTTCTTAAAAAACAAGATTTTTAAACAAATAAATGGTATATGTTGATGTCACATATGTGCTTTAGGCAGGGATCCTACTTCATTTTATTCTAGGAATTACTAGACTGAATACAAATTTGGAAAACCATGTCCGAAATGATAATCTGGGTTAGTATTTTAAAAATATAATTTCAAAATGCCATCTACGTTACAGATATAATATGCACAAAATTGGGGTTAAAGGGAAGAGAAAGGCAGTGTTAGTTACAATATAAAAACCATTATCAAAGACTCCACTCTTGTTAAATATGAACACAGAAATTGAAAAGGTGGACTAACTACCGGTATGCTATGAACTAGGTTAGGAGATACTATGTATACGTGTCAGTTATATTCGTCGGTCGAAATTCACTTCAACCACACCTCTTCTGAGAGAACTCCACTGGTTGCCAGTCCGTCAAAGAATCTCATTCAAAATATTGTTAATTGTCTATAAATCATTGAGTGGTCAAGCCCCTAATTACATCACAGAATTACTCCAACTCAAAGTCCAATCACACAGTCATAGCCTATGCAGTTCCACAGATAAATTATTATTTCAGATTCCCCATGGCAAAACTAAAATAACTCTTGGGGACCGTGCTTTTGCTATTGCTGCCCCCAAAATATGGAATAGCTTGCCAATAGAAATACGAAGCACTCCATCTCTCAATGTTTTTAAATCCAATTTAAAAACTTATTTGTTCAACTGAGAGATCTTATTTAATTTGTAGAATTTAGTAAAAAGGAGCTCTTAACCAGCGCAGCTGAATATATTTTGTATAAAAGCTGCGCTATATAAATTTATTATTATTATTATTATTATTATTATTAACTACCTTTACATTGCAGTCTCCATTTTTGTTTTAAAAGATAAAAGAAAGTAATCACAAAAGTCATCAACTGTCTTATACATTTGAGATAGATACAGTATATTTGTGACTGTTATTATACATATACCTTTAAAACATAGTTCACATTTTTGTGATTTGTTCAAAGAGAAAAAACAACTTGTAAAGGTGAACCAAGGAAGCATTAAACGATTAAAACTAAGAGATACAAGTAGTATATTGCACAAACACCTGATGCTTTGGAATGTTCTATTGAGGTTAATTAAAACATCTCTGGTATGAAATAAACATGGAATCTACATTCTCATGTTGATAACATTCTCAGGTTAATTACATTCAAGGCTTGTAGTTGTTAGTTGCATGCATGGAATGTCTTTAATTTCTGTGCAAGGTAGGAAAACAATATGGTGATACAGGTAGTGCATGGTTGAATTGGTTGACCTCAGGAAAACTAGGTCCGCCTTCCTGCCTTTTTAGCAAAAATTAGCATTACAATATACAAGAGGAAGATTTCTTTTGGGTGCTAAATCTACACAAATTCACCTGCTATGGATACCTGTTACAGTAATCATACACTTTTAGTTGCAAAATATGAAAAGTTTTGTCAACAGCTTTTGTGCACTGACACAATCATGTACCAAATTTCGCGGCAATGGTGGACTGTTGAAAAAAAAAAAAAAAAAAAGGTTAACAGAGTAGTCAGACTATTGTATTGACGATTGTTGCACTGAAAAAAAAATGTGCATACCAGACATTACAATTTTGTCTAATTCAGCACCTATGGAATTTTGGCATGTTCTCTTCATCAAATGATAATATAACCTGCCACTTTTCCAGTTTGAAAACAGACAAATGCAGATTTAGACTTGGTAAAAACAGTTGTATCATGTTCATCATGTTTATGTGCAAATGTATATGACTATCACAGACAGTTAAGTATAAATGCATTTGGCAATGTTTAGTTGTGAAAGCTTTTAGAATGAATATATGAAATATCAACATCATATACATGTAGCATCAAGAACACATCTATTTTTATCAGTAATCACATGTCAAAATCAGTTTTAGTTCACATTCATTTTCCAATTTTTTCTCAGAACATATTTGCACTTTGTTACCAAATATACATGAACTCATGCATGCAATTTTTTTTTTCTTCTTTAGAATGTTATGACGTCAAGTAGTCAACGTGTAAGAGTAAGGTGAAATACATAGTAACTAGATTATAGAACGTGCATACATGTACATCTACCTTAACATAATGCTCAATTTGAACAATGTACTGGAGAATATACGCCGTGAGTTTCTGAATTCTGATATATATCTGCATAACAACTTGACAGGATCAATAAAGTTATTACAAATTCTTGAGTATACTATAAAGCTACATTATCATTTGGAAAGGGTACATTCATTTTTTTTTGTCTATTTCTTTTCTAGAGCATTGCGAGAGGATATTTTGCTTTCCCTTTCAAAAAAATTGTTGGAAAAACCACAATTGTTGTTGGAAAGTTTGATGGTTTATCTTTCGCGTAAAACTTTACATCCATGAAACATCAGGCAATCGTGAAATAGAAAACAGTAAATCGGTAAGAGAGGAAATTGAAACACGATACATCCACATTTTCTTAAGTCTTCAGTATGATACTATCACATATATATCCACAATACTTGCTTACGAAACAAGACATAGGCAGCTATGCTGTAACTATGGAATATGTTCACTTTAAAGAAGGAAGATAATACATTGGCACAAGTGCACTAGAGTATATTATTTGTGTTTTGGAACATCAACAGGTTCCATGAAATTGTCTTTCTTGCATTAATGCCATGTTTCCAATAAAAATGCAATTTAATATAATCATTCATATCAAACATCATTACATACAATTCCTCTTGAATATCTACCAATAAATTAACAATACAACACTATTGCATATGATTAAATCGAGCTGCATATATTCAGATTTCTCATACAATAAAATACATGAATTTAATTCATTTACATCACAAATACCACAAAGTAATTTTCATATCAAATCTGTAACAATTGCTATAGCAGGCGTTGCATGCATTCCTAGATATGAAGATGAAGATGATGATGATGATGATGATGATGATGATGATGGTGGTGGTGGTGGTCATGACAACGAGATGCTAAATAAACCTGATGCCGTGATCTTTCAAAAGCATCTTCTCCGCTTGGACCTCTAGCTTACCCTGTCTTGTTGCCATGGCAGTTGTTGCCTGCATGACAGGAGAAGACGACGCAGATGAAGGCGATGATGATGATGATGACAACGACGATGCCGATGTGGTAGTGTTGGATTGGGCCTTCAGTGGCTGAAAGTAAGTCTGGTAGGCATCATTTTGACTCCCTATCACTGTGCTGTGCTGACCTCTGCAATAAAAAACAAAAAACAAAAAAACATAAGTTCAAATACGATGCAATGGAATATATTTTAAGTCCAGCAAAATGAAAAGCACAAGTATGGCCTCTATCTTCATGCACACTATTGCTGTTGTGTTGTTGCTGTTGCCATGTCCTTGGTTAATTATCCTTTGGACTTGAACTAAACCATTCTAAAAAAAATTAAAAAAATCTAAGACCGGGAAGTCTTGCAAGAAGAAAAGAACAATTTTGTTTCATTAATATGTACCATACATGCAAATCATGAAGCAGATTTCTATTACTGAAAGTGAAAAAAAAAATAAAAAAAAATAAAACAATATTTACTTTACAAGTGGGGTAGAAGATATTCTTTGGCCCCATACAGCATTCTGCCCAACAAACAGATTTGAGGGACAGTTTAATGAGAAACACTGAGAGAACATGGATGAAATTGAATTGCATCAATGGTCCATTGCCATTGCTTTTGTTAGAGAGAAAGAGAGAGGTTTGGGAATAAGAAAGAGGTATGAAGAGAGAGAGAGAGAGATTACATTACACGTACCTCATCACAAGATGGCTGACATGCTCTTTGGAGATGAACGTTTCATGCATGACATCCACGACGTTCACAAACTCTCTATTCTGCGTTGTCATGACACCAGTTGTATTAGCTGGAGAGAGGGACATAAATGTAAATTAAAAAATGTTCAAATATATCACCACTGTTTAAGTTAAGTCATATTGCAGAAAGACAGAAATGGAAAGTGTCATTTACTTTGACAGAATACTTAGAATAATATATATGTTGTTTTACTCTTCCTGGATTTGCAAACAATTTACACTTTTTCATTTCCAGAAATATCTCATTCTTTTAAATAGTCATAAATTTAATCTTCACAGCCGTACAAATACATGGAACCAAGAAGAAAGTGATAAATAAATGGAGACACATGTAGTTATATGTCAAGTGCATGTTAAGAGTATAAATATTAAACAATTATTGCTCAACTTCCTTTTCTTTTAGAAAGCAACTTCCAGTTTGGCCAAGAGATGGCGCTATACCACTTTCCTCCTTGGTAGTGGGATAGCTATGAGTATTCATGGTGGTATGAAAAACAAAGGCTTACTTTTCACTGACTTCTCATAAGGACTGAACTGGAGAAAGTTGTAAAGCTGATCTTGTTCCTAAGGAAAAGGAAAAGTAAATATAGATGGTAAGACTGCAGAAAAATATGATGAAACAAAACTTTTGATGATCATGTTACAATTGCAAGACTATTAAACATATAAGACAAATATTCTGTGAAACACTGCTCACTCTTCTCTTTTGAAATAATATACAGACAGTTCCTATTGTCATAGAAAATGAACAGCCACCTTACTATTTTGTACGACAAAATGAAAGAGACAGATAGAGGGAGCAAGAGAGAGAGAGAGAGAGAGAGGGGAGAGGGAGAGAAAGAGAGAGAAAGAGATGTGGGAAGAAGAAATAGGTTCAATATATAGAGAGAGAGAGAGGGAGGTAGGAGAGAGAAAGAGATGTGGGAGAGAGAAAGAGATGTGGGAGAGAGAAAGAGATGTGGGAAGAAGAAATAGGTTCAATATATAGAGAGAGAGAGAGAGAGGGGGAGGGAGGAGAGAGAAGAATGAGAGAGAGAGAGAGAGAGAAAGAGGTATAGAAAGAGAGAGAGAAAGGGGATAGAAGAAGAGGGTAATCTGAAGGAAAAAATACATAGAGGGAACAAAGAACAAAAGAAAGGTAGAAAAGGATCAAACATCAGATCATCAGTTACTAAACCATGTAGAGTCTCGCATTACTAAATTGGTAATGGAATATCTCGATTTTAAAGTGACTCTGTAACATTGCCTCAGATTCTGAAACAATATCCTGGATTTAGCTCATGCTGCAATCGCCTGTCTGATTATCAAGATATTTATGATTGGAAATCAAAATTTAATTTTTTGTTTTCTTAACTTTTTTAATAACACTACAGTCAATTGGGGAAAATGAGTATGGTAAAACCAGTCACTCAAATATTTTTTTACTCTTTTTTAAGGCACTTCATGATCATTTTAAAGTGCAATTTTTTATGGCTTCAGTATTACACCATATCACAGACAATGATAACACATAGGGCCGTGTGTCTCAGATTTAACATTGTTAAAAGGTGCCTTTAATGCAAGGTCTTCTTTGATTTTACACAATTATCAACTCGTATTCCTACCTGATTTGTAATCTTATCGCCCAGGACTTGCTGAAGTTCAAGCTCCAGCTCTGCCAGTTTGATGACAAATGACTGCCACTGGAAGCAACAATCAGTATACAAGAAAAACTGTCAGTTTAAGTGTTATGATGGACTTGCTATCAAACAGTTTTACAAGATCCTTAAAGCAGGTTAATTGCTTATGACTATCAAGATGTCAAACAATGCACTTCCCCCATACAAAATATAGTGTGACATTTTAAGACAAATACATTTAGTATTGTTATAAAAAAAGAGTTGATTTTCAACATATATCCAATTATAACTCTACTCATACCACACTGCATATTATCGTTTAAAAAGAGAAAAGATTCCCAAGGAATTCCCAGAGATTACAGTACTGGTAACCTTTCTTCATCTTTCTCACAACCACTTTATGGACACCCATGAAAGTCAGGTCTCCACAATTAAAGACCCTATGCAATGAAAATACAAGTTCATATCGATAGAAAGGTGATCAACATAGAATACAAATATACAGGATACAAACAAATTTCCCTTTCATCGAAACCTAATTTTCCACAACACTCCAAATTACGGGGTGAAATTTGCGGCAGTTACGGCGATGTCATAACATGTGGATCCTATTAGCTCGTCTATTATCGTCGGCCTTATGCCAAAAGGGCCTTAACTGCTTTTGGCCATTCCGAGATAATCGCGTTTAAAGGTTTTGGCCTCTCTAATAATCAAAAGTTTGTGGTCGTTTTTTTGCTTTTGAAGCCAATTTCGATAAATGTGTTAAGTTATTAAGTTTTACATGAAATGTGTTAAATTTGTTATAAAATATTCAGAATTGTACATGCTATGTGCAAAAAACATGTTAGGGCCTTTTTGGCATAAGGCTTGAATGTAGCGTATGTTAGCGTATGTTATGCCAGAAGGGCCGTAACCTACTCGGCATTATGCCAAAAGGGGCGTAACCTACGCGGCGTTATGCCAAAAGTGCCTTAACCTGCCGTTATCGTACGCGTAACTATGCGCGTAACTATGCGCGCGTACTAGCGCATAGTTAGCGCCCTTTTGGCATAAGGAAATTTTCTTGTTTCGCAACACCTTTGGTTTGCCAGAAAGGCCCTCCTAACGCAAATGGATCATCCGTGGAGGTTAAGGCCCTTTTGGCGTAAGGAAAAAGATGAGATACGCGTTAAGGCCCTTTTGAAATTCATAATTATCTTCATAAATAAATCGAATTTCAACAAGTGAAGCACATCATTTTAAAGAGAATGATGAAATCTACAAGGTGATATTAATAACTCAATAACCCCCAAAATCGGGTTAAGGCCCTTTTGGCATAAGGCCGACGTTATGGCCAAGGTGATGAGACATTCTTAACTAATGCATAATCATTGTGATTATGTGTTCTCCACATAAGATAATGTCATCAACTCAATAGGTCGACAACTTCCAATGTTCAAAGTTTTAGATTTCAACTTTTCAGAGAGCTGTTACTCTGACGGACACTAAATTAGCATATTATTAATAAAATTGTAATCTATGAGTTATAAGCTTCCCGCTGATATATATATAATACATATATTTCATTATTAAATTCCGACAGGGTCTATAACAGGCCTTCTCAACTAGTTTATTAGAAGCGCCAAAACAAGAATGAATTGAGGTTGAAGTGCCAACCTGTATGTTTGGTGACTATGTTACGAGGGAGCGTAGCGACCGAGCCGATACCGGGTGGGGTCCAGGGGGCAAAGCCCCCGAAAGCTAGTGGATTTTAGGGCTTTTTTGAGGCCCAGATGTGGCATTTTTAACACCTTTTTGATCCATAAAACATCAATCATAATTTCATATTGATGTGAACTAATTAGTACACTTCCTGGCTAAAATCTACACTGGAAGTTAATTTATATGTAGTTATTTTGGTGCAATAAACACGGAAAATGTCAAAATGAAGTGAAAATCAAACAAACAAAATGGCTTGCTTACATTTTGGGCTCAACTTCGACTGCGACTTTTTGATTTTTCTGAGTTTTTTTATTTCAAAATATAATTTGTTAATGTTGTTCTTTCTTTAATTTTTGATTTTTAATTTTTTAGAACAGCCGCGCGCCACTCTGACTGACCGCAAGCGCCACGAGTGGCGCGCGCGCCGCCAGTTGAGAAGGCCTGGTCTATAAGAACTAATGACATAAAACAGTGTCCATATCCCTGGCCCCTGTTTCATAAAACTTGTTATCAATAACAAATCACAATAACTGTTATAAGCTACTGAAATTGTGGCATTTGATTGGCTGAGAGCAAATTTGTCACAGAAATTTAGATTTTGTTACTGATAACAAGTTCTATGAAACAGGGCCCTGATTCATCCTTCACTCACCATACTGAGGAGTCTACTCTTATCTTGGATCCAATCTTTCTCTCCCAGGAAGATCAGCATCACGTCGGAATGTGCTTGGACATAGAGGGAGACATTCACCATACCCTCAACCTACGGAAAACATAACAGTTACATAATATAATAACTTTACATTGGTCTGTATGAATTTGATATTCTTCTTCAACAAAAAGAAAATTATTCCTTATGGTACATGAGAAAAATATAAACCGTGTTTGGTCACTTTTTATCTGTATCTAAAACTGATAACTGAGTAACTGACAGGTACACAATTGTGCTTTATTCTGGTATGATTTTTTTCTGAATAGGGAAAGACCTGCTTGTTCTCTCTATAGATCTCTCTCTCTCTGTCTGTCTTTCCCTCTCTCTCTCTCTCTCTCTCTCTCTCTCTCTCTCTGATGCACAACATACATTTCAAAGTCACACAAACAGCATGCATTAAAACAGATCAAATATAAATTCTCCTAGATTAAAATAGGAAATCCATTTATTTTCAGTTGGACGCCTTATTAATCTCTGCACAATGCCTAAATAATAAAAATAAAATCTCAGAAATTGGCTATCACAGTTGAAGCCTGTCCATAAAGGCCTCTCAAAGGAAGTGGCTACTGCAGACAGGTGGTCTTTCAAGACAGGTTCTACATTTCTTCCTTCTACAAGACGTTAATAAGGGTGGACAAAGGCAATATAGACAGGTAGCCTTTATATAGAGAATGAGCAATAGAGACAGGTCCATTTGTATATTACATGTATGTATTGATACAACTAATCAATAAAAATAGAGCTATCAAAATAGTTCAATTTTATCTCAAGAGGGTCTTAGTGGCCACCTCTCTACAAAACCCACCTGTACATAGGGCTCACCTCTGTTGTCTCCTCTCATAAGAAATATGTAAGTAAAACCTGTCTAGAAAGGGTATCTAAACATGGGCCTTGTTTTTCCTGTTTTCATTGAAGCCTCACGAAACAGATTTGACTATAGATAGCAAAAAAGGTTCACTAATCTGTCTACACTGTGCATGTATTTGATAATTTAAATTATTTCTGTCTCAAAATTGTGAATTCATGGAAATCATAGTGATTCTTACCTTGGTTGTTTCTTCCTCTAAACCTCCTTGAGAGACTCCTTTCTTTCCAGGAGTGAGTGAAGTGACGCTCAGACTTGACCTTGAACGAGTCCACCCCCTCCTCCTGGTGCCATCCGCTCTGACAAGGTTTCCTGTAGGGGACTGCGGACTATCCTCAGGCTGGTCACAAGCTGCAGGGTCTCTATGGAGGTCATGACCGTCTTTGTCTAGGACCGGAGAAGTCATATACCCTGGTCCTTGGTCATTGGTGAATGAGATGGATCGCTTGGTGTGGTCAGAGTTGTCAGTGTGCAGAGCTGAGTTTGTTCCGTGATGTGTCCAATCATGTTGTCTGGATGTACCTGCAGATGCATCACTGGGTCTTGATCTGCTTGGGTTCCTTGAAGCCTTGGGAGTACTGTATTCTGGGACTGAAGAAAAGTCCATGTTTCCTTCATGTTTGGCAGGGTTTGCTTCAGTTCCCTGTGGAATGTGTTGATCAGTGTAGGAATGACGTGGGAAGGATGTCTTAGAGGATGGCTGCTGTTCATCGCTGGCTCTTTGTGACAACTGCTGCATCGCGGGTGTCAGCTCCTGACTCAAAGAATCCCTACTATGGCTGTTGTTTTGGCTAAGAGTAACAGATTCCTGGACGTTCCTAAACATCCTACCATCAGCACCATTCTCAAGTCCAGCTGCCTGTCTAGATTCGTCCGCACCAAGGTCCGCCCCATCTGAACGTACAGTGTCATCCTGGAGCAGAATGTTTCCATTGTCGTCTGCTATCGGCTCCAATCTCTGTCTTGGCATTGCTGCATTGCCTGAAGAGTCTGAATGTTCTGGAGATGACTCACTGTCCAGGGGGTTGATATGGATCTCAAAGGGTTCATCTTCAAGATTCCCCCCATCGTAGTTCACTTCCACCTTTGGCAGAAGAACTCCATCAATACCACCTGCACTCAGTTCAGATACTGCTGTTGAAATGACGGCATTACTAAAGGTTCCTGCTGCACCAAAACGGTCTTTCTCTGCAGTCTTTAGGCAGCCATCATCATTGTTACTAGCGATGTTGGGTGATGGTGCAACGGTTCCGATACCAGAGCCATGAATACTCTCTGTCCCCATGTCCTTACTTACACTAAAAGATGAACTACCGTTGCGGGAACTGAAGTTCTTATCATGATGTTCTCTACAAATAATGTCTTTATGATGATTAATGATACCATTAACCTGGTCGTCTTTGGTGTTAAAGGCAATACTGGTGGATCCTTGTTTGCTATGTTCATGATTTACTTTGTTATGCCTATCTATATTCTCTTTGTTTTCCCTACCTTCTCCATATTCGTGGATACCTATCGTCCCTTTGGCCTCTAAGTGCCTAAAATCTATGACCTTAGCATCTCCGCATAAATGTTCTTGCCTCCCATTCTCCTTTACATCACCATTCCCCCTGTATCTTGTGGCAGTTGATGGACTCTCACTTCTACTCTCCCCTCTCGTTAAGGACCCTTCAGCTTTAGTCGTATCGTCCTCATTACCATGGTGACCGTGATGTCTTTCAGAGTCCGTACCAGCATCACCCGTCTCTGTAAATTGGCCTATGTCATCACTGCTTTCTTGAGAACTACTCGTTCTCTGTCCAGCATCACTCTCAGAAGACTCTATATTGCACTTATTACTTCCATCTTCCTTGAGCTGTTGCAGATGTGGAGGTGGTGTCGCTTGCTGCGGATGCCTTTCTCTTGACGCCGACCCTTCTTTTCTTTGACTCGTTTCAACCATTGCCGAAGCTTGCTCTGACA
Organism: Strongylocentrotus droebachiensis; assembly: GCA_035222895.1. NCBI lineage: Eukaryota > Metazoa > Echinodermata > Echinoidea > Camarodonta > Strongylocentrotidae > Strongylocentrotus > Strongylocentrotus droebachiensis. Next base: position 22,888 of record JAVYIG010013953.1, on the reverse strand, counting down.
TAGCATCACCTTCTCCCGGCACCACGTTAATTGCACTGTCCTGTTTAGCAAACAGTTTGTACTCTTCCTCATGAAGATAGATGGATAAGATTCGCACACCGAAAGGCAAGTCGAAATCTGTTATGATCTTTTCACCTGGAAACTGTCAAATACAAGCAAATACGAGAAAAGAGGATGAATTTTTTTCTTGAATCGTGGATGAATTGGTTGAAAGGTGAAATAATGCTCACTTATTTCAACATCTATTAGAGCCAAACGATGGCACATTAGACCATTCAGAACATCACAATTAATTTCCTTTTATAATCATTCACGGTATGATAACAGTTGTTTGGGAAGCTCCTTAAATGGGCGCAATTTAATAAAATTGCACATTTCAGCAAAAAGAAAAATACAATTTATCAAAAATAAAAAAAATTATTAAAAAAAGTATATGGATCTACTTACAGGGTTTTGTGAAGCCTTGACAAGAAGTAACCTTCTCATAAGGTCAGAGGTCAACTGTGAACAGAGCACCCTTGGAGAAATCAAAGACAACATAGTGGTTCAGATTAAAAATAGAAACAATGTCTTAAATGCCTTACTAAATGTCTTTGAAAAACCTGATGTCTGAGAAAGAACATGGTTGATTAGGCAGAAAATGTTTTTTTTTATCAAATCAGGATTATTTTAACTTTTAAGCGCTATTCTTGATGAAAATTTAGTGGAGAAATGGATTCCCTATTGATAAGATGTACCTAATAATGCAGACTTGTGCTAGATCAACTGCAGAATTTATTAAAATGTACCAATCACCTGACAAAAAAATTGTTCACAGCTAGAAAGTATCTAATAAACCTTGAAACACTTCACTAGGCTTTCTATGGGCTTACAGATTATAGGAGTATGAAGCAATAAAGAATAACATAAGACGACACACATGGAACCCAAGTCAGACGAGGCTTCAATGTGGGCCCTGTTTATGTGAGCCTTCTACTCAATACTCACAAGACACATTTATGTTAATTGAAAGAGTATATAAACATACAAAATGTCTTTTTGGAGCTTCTATTTTTAATATGCTTTTACAACATAAAATTACGTAATATTCAAAAAAAATATATGATGGTAATTGGCACTCTTTAAAGTAAGCCAGTAAAGGTATAGACCAGTTTTGGAAACGCCCCCCTCTCAAATATGAAATGGCAGCTCTTATTACCAATCATATGAAAGAATATGTTTTGACTAATACGTGATGATACAAATTTTGCCGGGAAACTGACTAGGCGCCTACTAAGTGATATATTTGGTAAGTTATCATATCGATCTGGCCTGGATAGATATCGCGAATGCACTTCAATATTGAACATTTGGGCATAAATTTCTGCTTTTTTGCAAATTCAGGTTGAAGTATTGCCATCTAAACCTCTGAAGGCAATATTTAAACAATATTGAATGGATATTTTGCACCCAAAACCCTTGAACTGCAATTTTATCACTACCGGTCGTTACCTTTATGCTATATTCCTGATTAATATTTAGTGAAGAAACAGATTTAAAATTTATATAATATGGATAATACAAGGGACTAGTTGATACATAAATGTAGGTGCACATCTCAAATCAGTTGTGATTAAATTACTGGATAATGAACAGGGTTGTCTAAGCATGGGATTCAATTGTGTTACTAATAGATCATTAGCCAAAGATCATTTTCAATAATTACTTCATCACTGATCAGGTGTTTCTTTTCCTAATCATGAAAGAGATCATTGAAATATGTATTACCCTTATCATTTCCAAACATAATACATTCACTATCAACAAACTGAAATCACTCTTAATCAAACATCGATTTGAGATATTGGCAACCCCCTGCCTTCCCCTTAAACAAACACAAATGTGATATGATGTGCCTGAGCTTTGAACTAGAGAAACAGACTTCCTATCAAAACAATCACCAACATTCAAACAGTGAGGGAACCTTGAAACATAGTTTATCATTTGGGTCAAAGCTCAAAACCACTCAGTCACAACTTTGTTTTCATTTGAAGATAAGGTTTCAGTCCTCTTTTTGAGTATTCAACAGAACAAAAGAAAAATCCTCTTCTTTCATTTACATGTTTGTGACTTCAAAGTACACAGTGTAACACCATCGTCATGACAATCCATTGCAAGGCATGACAGCTAGTGAATACTATCAACTTTAAAATATTAGAGTGAATTTCCGTTCAAAAGCAGAACATTAACGAAATGACAACATAAGAGAGAAGCACTTATAATTAATAGATTCTAAAGCAGTTTATCTTTCCATTACTTTGGCATTAATCTCATTTCTATTTAGGGGACAAAAATACAAATTTGTAAAATGTCTTCTTTTTACTAATTACACTAGGAGGAATCTACTGAATATTGTACATACAGTTCGTTGTCTGATTTCATAAAACTATATCAATAGACATGACTATCTTGCATATGATGAATATAAAAAGGACTCACTTATTTTTGTAGAGGAGACAACCAGCTAGTAACCATGGCTTCTGTTTCAACCACTGCAAAAGATGGGAACACTTGAGAAAGATCTGGCCGCACTTCTACAAAGAAAAAAGAAAACATAAGCATTAAAGCCTATCTGCACTAGTTTGGCCAGGAGGGATTAGACCTCCCTGCATGGTCACTGACAGGTGGTTATCTCATCAAATAAGAAAAAGGGGACCATGGGGGGACCAACGGGTACCGCTTTATAGGCAATGTTTGCTATATAGAGGGCGCAAGTAGCTACAAGTAGTGCAGTCCCGCTTTAATTACCGTATATAACGGTGTATAAACCGCACTTTTTTGCCGCCGAAAAAATGTCAAAGTCGGGGGTGCAGTTTATACACGGTACACCAAAAAAAAATGCCTGGCAATGTCTCCCAGCTCGGTAAGGCCTAAAAAAAAAAATTGATGACTTGGCGTAACCCGCCCGACCCTATTTTTATCGCCGACCCTACGCTTTTTTATTTTTTTTTATCCGATTGCGATTGCGTAAATATCGATATCGCTAGCATATTGATATAAAGAATATAGTTAAACTATTTGAATAAATAACTATAAAACATAGAAGGCATGAGATTCATCCATTTGTATAAACCTTGCATCATAGAAAAGAAAATGAAACAAAAAATGTCAGATGTGTTGCAGATATACATTTTCATATGCTGTTGGAAAAGAAAAAAATACAACTTTATTTCTAATAAAGGATTCTGAAATACTGGAGACATTTTTTAACTGTTTGTTATTACAGAGCCATTCACAATTGTAAATATTTTCACAAGTTGTAATTGGCTACTCTTTTCAACCCTCATTCTTCAAGATTTTGGATACATGTTAACATGTTAACATGTTAACCTCTAGACAAGTTATAAAAATGTTAGTCAATACATTGTGAAAATACTAATATTCGTGAACAGCCCCTTCTAAACCTACATATTCACCTGTTTATCCTGTTGAAGACAGTGTCTGAGATATCTCAGGCTGGGGTCTGTTGGAAACCTATTAATGCGTTCGTATGTTTGCATTTTATGTGCATGAGGGTGTATGTACATGTACATGTATGTATGCAGGGGGGGGGGGCAGGTGTATGTATGCATCCCCCAGGTCCCAAGGTGATCAAGATTTCAACAATTTCTTGCTCACTTTGCTCACACAGTGTGTGTGTCCATATATGTGTGTGTGTGTGCGTGGAGTTATTTGAACATATTGTGATCTACCCCTCTCATCAGATCATCCCCAAGGTCTGAGGACCTATCTACGCCACCGTATGTATGTATGTGTATGAATGGCTAATTTCATGTATGCAAATATAAGCAACAACAAAAAAAAAAAAAAAAAAAAAAAAAAAAAATCGCCCTACCTACATGTACCCTAATTTTCAGTGACCCGTTACGCCAAGTCATCAATTTTTTTTTTTAGGCCTAATCTGTGTGTTGACTCACCACTCGGAAACTAGAACAACACTCAAATTTGTATGTCATCTTGGTTTGAAAGTAATCTTTCTGATAGATCTCAATATGTAGTTTATAATAATAATTCCTCCAATTTTTCTTCTATTACATGGTGTACCACAAGGTTCTATCCTAGGTCCCTACTATTTTTTAATTTACAGTACCGTAATGATCTTACACACACAAAAAAAAAATCTCGGCAAAAAAAAAAAAAAAAAAAAAAATAAATAAATAAATTTAAGGGCGAAAAAGAGGGGTGCGGTTAATACACGAGGGCGGTTTATACAACGTTATTTACGGTAGTAAGAATATTTTGCTTTATTCATTTAAATGAATGATTGAATAAATGGATCAATACTTACAGAAATAGGGGGGAAAGGGTGAAAAAATGTGGTTCCCTAAAGCTACAAAATATATTGGGACTACAATGCTTTATTAAAAATAATATTGAATGTAAGTTAACTCAGAATATGTTATATCCTAAAATAAAGCACATGTAGTAAGCCAATACATGTACAATAACGTTAACCAAATTATACAAGAATCATCACAATATTTCTGTAGTAGCACATTGCTTACAAGTAGAAATTAAATTTATGTACTGAAAAAGGGGAGGAGCACAGTCCTCTTTGTATATTAAACATTTTAGACTTGTGCCTCTTCCGTTTAGATTTTTAAGCATTATTTGATCATCATCATCACCATCATCATCCTTATCACAAAAATCAATATCTTTAGCAATTTTTCTTTGGTGGCCATTTCTTAAAATCGTCATTGACCCCACATTTGCTATGGCAACTTTCACTATAGACTCAATTCCGTCAAAGACAGGATTAGGGTTGCAAATTGTTTTCAATTAGGTTGATTTAGGGTCATAGTTGCAGAGTTGAAGTTATCAACTTGACTAGTGTACGCAATTGATTAGGGACTGATACATAATAATAGTTTGTTGTTTTAAAGCGCATTTCAGGACCGCAGGCCCTTTCAAAGTGCTTTACAATGTACAATGTTTACATAATTACTGGAAACATTCATCAATACAATCAAGTTTTTTACCTTTGGTAGCTCTATGGTGGGCACTGCATGGAAGATCGTCTTCATGCTGTTGCCATAGTGACGGATGAATGGCAAGTAACAATTCCATATGGATGACATCTGGGAAGAGAATTTTTCTCTGTTGCCACGGCAATGCTATCAAAATCAATGAATGAACATATCTTCATGAGAAATAGATGAATATTATTCTTACTGTAATGTTATTTTTCTCTCTACTTCTGTCTTATATAGTTTTCTCATCTGAATTACTAAGATCATGATGCAGTAAGATTAAGTTACTATGTTGGTCTGAGACCGGAGAAAAAGAGAGTTACAGATTCTATTTCTTATTTTAGCACTAGATTAACTCACATTTATCATTACAATAATTATCATCACCATCATTATTGTTATAATCGTTATCAAAATAAATATAATTATTGTCATAATCATTATCATACTAAAATAAATTCATAAATTTAGATATCAAATTACCTTCAAAAGTCTTGTAAAAGAGCCATGATACATGCAGAAGACATCATAGAGATTTCTCATCATCCCTATGGCAACCGTATCTGATACTTTAGGGTCATGTGCCAAGGCCTAGATAGAGAGTAAGAGAGAGAGAGAAAATAAAACAAAAATACTAGAGGATAAATGCAAGAACCTTCTGGATATTGATGTTACGTCTGTGTGATAGAATTACCAAATAGAAACCATGGGGGTGTTTCACAAAGACTAATATCAACTTTAGTTGGACTTGAACTTAAGTAGGCCATTCATGCCACTGGTTGCTTTCACCATTGGTCTCTCAATTATGATCTTTAGATAATAATTTTTACTTCAATAATAAACTATAAAAAAGGTAAATTCTGTAGATTTGTGACCACGATTTGTACATCCCTTGAGAAATAGTTAGAGGAACTAGTGGCATGAACGGCTTGCAATAGTTCAAGTCCAACTTAAGTTGATCTTAGTCTTTGTGAAACACCCCCTGGCCCCTGGAATACTAGCACTTTATGTCTATCATAACTTACAAAAATGAATCCTACACATTTGCGTCAACATCTATCCCCCAGTGCTACTGTATACTCTATGTAAAATTCAGAGAAAAATGCAAGCGATAATCTGTGGAGAAATACAATTAAGTATAATCCAAACTACATCATCCGTACATAATCATGTAATTGTCGCTCTTTAGTTTATATTTCTTTTGGGCAACCACACAGTAGCACTCACTGATCTTACAGGCAAGGGCCAAGGTACATAGGATTATTATCAACATCTGATACAAAAATGTAAGTCTGCAGCTATACTCACACTTACTGGAATGTAACCAAATTTAAGTGTCCAACCCTTCCTGTCCTATTGCATGCAATAAATTGAAAAGTATGTACCGTAAATAACGTTGTATAAACCGCCCTCGTGTATTAACCGCACCCCTCTTTTTCGCCCTTAAAAAAAAAAATTGCCAAGATTTTTTTTTTGTGTGTGTAAGATCATTACGGTACTGTAAATTAAAAAACAGTAGGGACCTAGGATAGAACCTTGTGGTACACCATGTAATAGAAGAAAAATTGGAGGAATTATTATTATGAACTACATATTGAGATCTATCAGAAAGATTACCGGTACTTTCAAACCAAGATGACAGACAAATTTGAGTGTTGTTCTAGTTTCCGAGTGGTGAGTCAACACACCGATTACCGAGCTGGGAGACATTGCCAGGCATAGCGCCAGGTGGAGGGGCATAAATTGAAACTTTAAAAAAAAAAAAGTGCTGTTTATACACCCTTATATACGGTATTGAAGATCCGTTCACACATAAAATGACGCTTTCTGATAAACGTAATATCAGTCCGGCCAGAACGCATTCAATCTATTAACTCACCAGAGTGAAATTTCCCTCATGTAACGTTGCCACCTTCATCTTTCTGAGTTTGTAGATCCTAGGCTCCGACGAACACAAGATCTTCATAAAGTGGACCATTCCCATCAGCTGTCCGCACAGCAAACATTGCGTGTCGATTGGGAACTACGGTAGCCATTAAACAAAACAAACATTGAAATACAGTGAGTGATGAAATATACAAGAGTCAATTTGAAAAGGTAGGCTCTAGCAAATGCCAATATTTTACTCATACTGTAAAACTACACTTTCCTCCCATGCACAAAGTTGGTGGTTAACAATGATGATGTCAAAATCATGTGAAATGCCCAAGGCCCAATAGATATCCTAAATTAATTCTTGAATTTTCCACAAAAAAAAAACAAAACAAAAAAAACAATCAACTTATTGGAACCAAATCAAGAGGCTATTCTAGAAATCTTAAAAACTAAAAACTTTTATAAGGAATTGTAAATAAATCTTACTCTATTTAAAACCGACATTTGTCAACCTTACTAGCATGCAAACTTCATTTCAACATGTCTTATTAAAAAAATATCATTATCAATATCAAGCAATAGTGTCAACAGTCATCTATTTCTTTTCTTTAACACCTCATACTCTAATTAGGACTACATGCCTAGATCTACAGTCTGTATACATCAGCCTTTATGATGCTTACATTTTGAGGATAGAAGTATGCTATAGCACCCTTTGGGTCATCTGCTTCTCTCTGTACGACAGTGTGATCGTAGATGAAAAATAATTGATCTAAACGTCTGTAACAAATCAAAGGAGAAAACAAAATACATCAATATATTCAAATCTACAATATTTTTGCAACTGAAATGACCATTTAATTATTTAAAGAAAAGAATTGTAAAGAAAATTTGTTAATTTGTTATCTGATGTGTGTCACATTTCTTTCTCTTCATGAATTATTTGATTATCTTCCATAAACTCAATACATGTCACATTTTAGCCACTCTTCAACGACTGGCCACTGAGCTATTATGCAGTATACATGTACATGTAGCTACCATTGCATTGTCATGCATTAACAATAAAGTCTCCTTTTTCTTCATCTCCTTTTCTCACTGTTTTTCTTCTTCTTTTCCTGCTTTGTCTCGATCCTCCTCCTTTTTCTTCTTTTCCTTCTTCATATTCTTCTCCTTTTTTTTAGCTTTCTTCCTCTCTTCTTTTTCCTTTCTTTCATTTGTTTCCTTCAATCCAGAAGATACTTCATTTTCTTGTGTTTGTACAAGTAACAAGGAGTCGGTCATCTACATTATGTAATGACGATGTCCTTACTTGAAAACCTTTTTAGAATGGTATGTCATAAATTACACCACCACACGTACACGTAATGACGTATATTCATCTCATAATTTTTATCACACATGCTTCTCTCAATACTACAATTATTAGAATATGAGATTAATAAGAGTAACATGTCATGTGAGCAAAAATATTGAAAGTCAATATAGTCTAGACCTTAATCTCGATCTCATTAAGTATAAAAACAATAAACAAAAAAACAAAGTCAAGAGAAAAGATTGATCACCGTCTATCCATGGTTAGTTTCTATCTTCTGGCCTCAGCATTGCTCAACAGCTTGCATTCCATTTCCAAATCCTGATGATCCTCAGTCAAATCAAATCCACTTCTAAATGACGACTTGTGTTGTGGTCTGCACAATGCCAATGTAGATCTAGGTGTAAATGCAGCTAGCTAGCTACATGTAGGAAGGAAATGACCACTTCATTTCATTTTGTGTATGCACGTACGTACGTACGTATTAGAGTCGTAAAGCGTACCGTAGCAGCATATCCGATTCGGATATCTATGTCAGGTGACATGTCACATGACAATGACAATCTTCCCTCATCGCGGAAAGAAATAATTCTGAACGTGAAAATGGCTAAAGAGGTCGAAAATTTCAACGGTTGTTATTGTCTGGTCAGCACCAATCCACGCTACAAGGGATGGACATATATTGGTTATACAGTGGATCCGAAGAGAAGGGTTGGTCAACACAATAAAGGTTCCAAATTTGGTGGTGCATACAGAACAAGTGGAAAGGGTCCATGGTAAGTGGCTATTGTGGTGTTACCTACCCGGAACCCTTGGCTTGACTCGCGGGGAGCGGGCGGACGGAGATTCAGTGACATGCGCTGGCTCCGCGCCACAAAAGTCCCGAGGCCGAGGTCGAGGCCGATATATCGACTACCTCATATTACCTTGTCAATGTCAATTATTCACTAAAATGACTGGCAGGCGAGTGGCAGCTGCGGTTCTGCTCAGTGGTGTTGGATATTGGCTCATTATAAAACTATTTTTTTCTTTTCATTTTGGATTTTGATTGGTGTTGAGACTTGAATTGTTGAAATATATTTTTGCTTGTCTTTTGAGTTTTGTTTTGTTTTGCGTTGTCTCGTTTGGTATTTATTTTTTCACTTTTGTTTGTTTGCTTATAATCATAAAGATGTTATAATATATAAGGAGCTGGAGTTGAATGAAGCATATTATTTTGATTTTGCCTAGAAGTTCAAAGGGGCTCTCAAACTGTTTCCTTGACTGTCCAGATAGATGTGATTTTCATGAAAAGCCAAAAGGTCAGAAACATGGGATGCCATTTCGTATTGTATTGGCGGACAATGCTGTACAATTGCCGGAAAGCTGAACACAACCCAAACATTGTGATGAAGATTGTGATGCCCACATAATGTGGGCATCATTCCATCAAATTTGCCCCCCCCCTCAGTTCTCGGCCATTTATCAACCGATTTTGACCAAACTTGGCGTGTCTGTGTCCCATCATGTATTTTACAAGAATGCATAGTCAAATTTATGATATTCATTGTTATTCTTAATTTTCTGTCTAATTAATGATGCAAATATTTTTTTCAAGGAATTCTCATTTTTTCTAGTCCGACTCCCCCCCATTTAAAGATAAAATGCAATCAAATTTGGCTTGTTTGTAGCTTTCATATAATCTAATAGATAGCTCAGTCAAATTCATGACATGTATTGAAATTCCATATTTATAAGTGTAATTAATTATTAAAATGCTAATTTTTCTTGAAATTCTTGGGATGGCACATTGCCTCAACTATTTGAGCACCCCCAAAGTGCCCCTTTTATATCCTTTTTACATCTGACATGTGCACCTTTTCATTTCTCATCAATCCTTCCTTTCTATATTGATAAGTGCCTCTTTTTCTGCTAATAAGTGCACCATTTCACTGAGTTTCTTTACAGCTTAAAAGCCTCAGTTACCCTTAGACCAAATTTATGCCAGTTTGAATGGGGTAGGGTGTGAATAAAAGCAAGAACAATGTGTCATGGTGAATAGATACAGCATTAATCACCCCCTATACTTTTTATATATCACCAGTCAATTAAAAAAAAAAGCTGTTGTGCATATAACCAACAATGCCAATCACATCTAAAGAATGTCTCTGACATACATGTACATGTACATGTACATGTATGGTTGAAATAGAAATGTTGACGGTTCACCCTTTTATCCAATTTCAGGAAAGAGATATGTACAAATCTGTTTATATCGGTATCTTTATGTTATTGCTGATTCTGTAATCCTTTTATCTTTTCTTTCAGGGATATGGTGTTAATCATATTTGGCTTTCCAAATGAAATTACAGCACTAAGAGTAAGTGGAGCATTTGTGATTACTTTTCACTTTTTGTTTTTGCTATTTGAAATATAGGTTACAATATTCTCCATTTGAAATTAATTCAGCTTATCCTGACATCTCTCTCTCTCTGTTGTTGTCCCTCCGCTTTTCGGAGATCAGCGAGTTTATCGCATTCGAAGTAGTAGGCTGCTGTTGGAGGGTATGGAGTGCAGGCGATGGGCATGAATTTTGTAAAGATAGTGAAGTGTCATCTTTAAAATAGAATCATTGACAGTGGAGGGAAGGTATGGATCATATGGCAAGAGAATAGCGCAAGTCAGATGGGAAGGGTCATCATTGTTATGTTTAGTTTTATAAAGACCATGGGCGGTATTCTGAACCCTGTGTTATCTCTAATATTGTTGTATCTTTGAAGATAAGATAAAGTTGGTATTCTGAACATTGTTGTAACTTTTGTGTTATCTTTTGTTGTATCTTTTCTCTCATCTTATTGGCCGCGCCTGCGCTCATACTTTGGTGCGCTTGTAATTGTGCGTATTATTAATAAAGTGGCATTTAATCCTCATTTGCATATGCGCACGGGAGATAATATGTCGAGATAATTGGTATTCTTTTATCTTATCTTATCTTGCATGGTATTTACAACAATATTTACAACAGGTAGGGGGTTGTTGTATCTTTTGTGGTGATATAATGGCGGCAATATTTTTTGCCCAGAACCAACTTCGTGCCAATAGACGAGTTAGAAGAAGATTGTGTGTTGACTGGAAACATTACAGATGAGAACTTTCTAAGATATTACGTGCTAGGATATGACGATTTTAATGCTCTCATCGTAACCAATATAGTGAAAGTGTGAGTTGTCTTCATGATCCACATTCAACAGCGCATAATGATGATGCGCGTAATAAGTGTTCAAATAACTAATTACGCCCAAGATTAGTATGTGCTAGGCGCATCTTCAGATATGGCATAAAGTATTCCTAGTGGTTGACCTACTTATCATGCTTATATAAAATAGATTTTGATTGGTAGGGTCCATAAAAATGGGCGTGTCATCAATGGTCAAAGATAAGATAGAGGCGGTCCTTCAAGAGATAACACAGGGATAAAACAATGTTCAGAATACCAACTTACAACAATATTAGCGCTGTGTTATCTCTGGAAGATACAACAAAAGAAAACACACAACTTACAACAATGTTCAGAATACCGCCCCAGCAGCCTACATAATAAAAAATAAAAAAAGTTGATTCAGCAAGTTTTTGTCCACATTCACTCAAACACCAACATTCTCTGTACCTATGACATGTTGTTCCTATGCCATTTTTATTCCTATTACCGTATATTTTGAATATTTTGAATAATTCCTCGTCTGTAGTTTGAATGGGCATGGCAGCACCCGACAAAGTCCAGGCGGCTGCGGCACATTCCCCGAAAGACCTATAAGGAGACGGGCTTTCAGTACCGCTTCCGGGTCGTGTCCAACATGCTGCGTGTCGGGCCCTGGTGTCGTCTCCCTCTCACGGTCCAGTGGCTCATGCAGGAGTACAAGCAGGAGTTTGATGTTAGGCTACAGCCACCGAGTCACATGCCCATATCGTATGGTCAGGTGACAAGCACGAAGGTAACAGACACACTTAAAGCCCTACTGTACTACTTGTAGCTACTTGCCCCCTCTATATAGAAAACAATGCCTAATCGGTTATCATTTGTCCCCCATGATCCTCTTTTTCTTATGTTAATTGAGAGCTGAGTTGATGAGATAGCCACCTGTCAGTGACCACTGTGGGGGGTCTAATCCCTCCTAGCCAAACTAGTACAGACGGCCTTTAAAGTGACTCTGTAACATTGCCTCAGATTCTGAAACGAAATCCTGGATTTAGCTCATGCTGCAATCATAATTATAAACCTTTAGGTCAGTCAGGAATCCCATGACTTTTACAAGCCAATCGCCTGTCTGATTATCAGGATATTTATGATTGCAAATTGAAATTTCATTTTTTGTTTTCCTAACATTTTTTTTAAACACTACAGTCCATTGGGAAAAGTATGGTAAAAAACCGGTCAGGCTTTTTACTCTTTTGAGGCACTTCATGATCAATTTGAAGTGCAATTTTTTAGGGCTTCACTATTACACCATATCACAGACACTGATAACACGTAGTGCCATGCATTTCAGATTTAACATTAATTGTTAAACGATGCCTTTAAATGTTCCTACATGTAGCTTGCTCTGTGATTGACTTCACAGGCCTGTTACATACATTTTTATACATGTACCGTAAAACTCAGGAGATAGGGACAATTTTTGAAGAATAAAGTTATTCTGACAAAGTTTATCCTGGCATGGTGTAGACCCTTTTCATTTCTTTTAAGACAATTTCAAAGATTAAAAGGGTCTGTATTGTAATTGGAAAGTAGAAAATACAGGTACTTGGTTTGTCAAAAACATTTTTCTATTCTTTGTCCTTTTTCAACTTTGTGTCCCTATTCAATGGTAATTGATATATGCTACTGAAATGGTTACATTTTATTGACTGTGTGTAAGTTTGAATATGATTAGAGTTAAGTTACATATTCACCTAATTCTGTAGGTTGTTCACTCTCTCTCTCTCTCTCTCCCCCTCTCTCTCTCTCTATCTTTATCTCTTTCTCTCTCTGTCTCTCTCTCTCTCTCTCTCTCTCATTATAACTGTTTTCTTCTGTTGCTTAGGTTGGTGGTTATGGAAACCCAAGAAGAATGAAAAAGAGGAAAGGTAAAAAGGAGAAGAGTTCAGATTCCCAGAATTTATCTGAAGAAGACGATGATGTGGAAGCCATTCCTTCAAGCCAAACCGCAGGCAAAAGATGCATCATCTGTGGCAAGAGATTCCAGGTGAGTCATTTACAAGGATTACTAAAAAGGTGTAGGTTTCAGGAAAACAAAAGTCCATGCATTTGATTGAATGAAATTATGAGTGAGAAACAAACTTAGGTGGGCTTTGAATACAGAATTACAGATTTTTTTTAAATGGAGCAAATTAAACATCATTAAGAAGGGAAATAAAATTAGTTACTAAAGCATGTTTATTTCTAAGGTATTGGGCCCAATGTTTTCTCCAATTTCCAATCTATTTATGATCCCAATATACAACTCTTAATCTTTTCCTGTTAGTTTTTAAGTGAGAACAATTTCAACATGATTTCTGCAATATCTGTATGTATTATGTATCTTCCAAATACAGATGAGAACATAATAATGACTGCCAAAAGTTGTTTGGTGCAAAGTAACCCTATTCGCTATTAATTATTTGAATGTTGCATTATGTGTCATACAGGATGACGAAACCATGCTGACTTGCCTTTACCCATCATGCAAAGCAGAGTATCACATGATATGCGTGTCAAAACGCTTCCTGAAAAATGATCCTGACCAACTTCTGCCTATAGAGGGCTCCTGCCCATCCTGCAAGGAAGTGGTCTTGTGGGGTGACTTGATTAGGAAGAAGCAAGGATGCTATGCAAAGTTAGCAGAGGTTAGTAGCAGTAATGACCAGGATTTAAAGAGGTGGTTGAGTTCTGGGAAGAGGTGAAAATAATTTGTGAACGTTATCATTGTATTATGCAAGTGTGGAAGAACATCAGATAAAAAATGTTCCCTGAAAAGCATGGCTCTTCAAATGCCTTAATATTTGAAATATGGCATGTAACATCATAACAATCGGGACAGATATTTTATGCCACATGTTCGTGTAGTCCCATATACATCTTTTTGTGTACAGTGCTTGTTACTTTACCAAGACTGGGCCAAATTTCTTATCATTTTGATGATTCCAGAAACTTGTAGTACACACCCAAACTTATATGGTAGATGATCAACCTTTTTTGATCGATTCCACAGCGTTTCTTTCACAATGCAATCACATGACCAGAACTCAACTTTATCTTTAATATTGACTTGATTAGATACGGCTACATTTGTATGAGAATATATTGCCCAAGAATAATCATTGCCAGAGTCGAAGACAAGGGAAATATGGTTAAATATCATGGACCAAATATAGTCTCATATTACCTGATAAAGCCAATCAACTTTGTTATTAGCATCTTTCTCGTTTTGTTGATGAATTGAAGTTGGTCTGATATAATGCACAAGTTCCTGAATGTGAGATGAAAGGTACATGTAATATACTCATATATTTCTTGCTGCTAATGTTGTTGCGTGATAGATGCACAATGAATAATATGTGATATCCCTTTTTGAAGGCCAAGACAACATTTGTATAAGGAGCCAGTTCAAAAGGACCATGCTGAATGGTTGTGATGTGTTGACTACATGACCCAACTATAAATCCTCAAAGTATATCATATCCTTCTTATAATTATGTTGCGTTGGTTGACTTGGTTCTAATACCTTAATTTGTGAAAATATTCTTTCTAATTTACTTCAGTGTTGTCGTTAAGGGGGGGGGGGGCTGAAATGTCAGAAATATATGAGACCCCCCCTTAAAAATGTATTACAAATATAGACCCACCCCCCCCCCCCCACCCTCTCTTAACCATCTCCACCAGTGACCTCTCGCATGCAACTGTGCATGAGTAGCACAAATATTGAAAGCAAGATTTTGTTTTCTGTGCACGACAGATATCAGAAGAAGATGAATCAGACCACTGGGCCGAGGATCTTAGATCTACATAGATACAACACAAAGCTGAGGAAAAACATACATGCAAGAAAAGTATATGAAGTCATTTCCTAGTGTTACTTTGGTGAAGCAAGTGAACAGGATAATTTTTGTACACGTACATTCAAATCATTTCCGGTAATTCAAGCCGTGGTTCGTACACCTTCTGGCCCCAACAATTTTGTGTGCATTATTTGTCAGTGCTCTTACCCCCCAAATTTGCAGATAAAACCCCCTTTCTTTACTCCCATGAAAACACAACAATTTAATTATTAATAAATCAGTTTAACTATTTCAGGTTAAGAGTTACCAAGATTGAATTATGCCCACTCTCAGGCCACAATATTCAGTTACCATAAATTAATTTCTTCTCAAATTCTGTATAATCATAAAAGGAGTCCTAAAATATAGTTTGTGATAATGAATTGTTTTGATTTTAGTACATTGGAAACTGTCATATATATGCAGTTCATAGTGGCATTTCACAGATTTGATGTACATGTAGTTCTACCCCTTTATCAACATTTCTTAGAATGTCAGAAGAAATATCTCAGAGGTCCCATTAGGTTATACGCTTGGAAAAAGAGGGAAAATTTTATTTTCCGAAAGAATTCCATTTAGCTAAATATGAACGAGTCTCAATCGTCACAATTAAGGGAATTTTGTTACCATGGTTACCACCATAACACCTTGATTATTTAAATAGCATGTTAATCAGAACAGAACTATAGAATAAAAACAGGATTCAGTTCGAAATAATGCTTCCATTGCAATCCTCAATTATAAGTGATTGGAAATACATGTCAAGTATTTATATTAGTTCTATTCGTACTGTATCGTGATAATCTACATTGCATGTATCAACAAAATTCATTCTGCTAATAGTTTGCAAGTTGTTATTATTTAAAAAATGTATTCCTTCCAGAACTATGAATTGGTGATCCATGTTGTGTTAATTGGTTATATTTCTCAAGACAGAATTGAATTTATTTTTCAATGAATTTATATAATAAAAATCTCCTACTTTCAATTTTTAAGCAAAGGGTATACATTTCAATAGCTCACATTTAAATTAAGATTTGCATGATAGTGATGTATGTTTTTTTATACTACTTATGTTTACAAGTGCAATGGACCATGTATTTAAAAAATATGTTTTTAATGATGTTGTGTATTTTGTACAATGCTTTATACACTTCCGAGTAAGTATGTAATATGAACTGATTCTTGGTCACTTAGCATAGCAAATCTTTGATTTAAAAAAAGGAGAGACATGTTAATACATGCACATACAATGAATTGGTAATAAACTTCATTCTTAAAGGCACACTGCCATACTTGTAGCTACTTGCTCCCTCTATATAGACAACTTCCCCAATCGGTGCATGTTGGTCCCCCATGATCCTCTTTTTCTTATGTTAAAGTCACTGAGTAGTCGGCTCTCATGGGGAATTCGACACCGTTCGGGTGTTTACCCAATAACAGGTGTTGTCAATCACCAGGGTTAGCCTTGAGTTTTGTGACCATTGGACCTTATGTAATGCTTTGATTTGCCCGAAGACTCTCGAGCTCTCCGAGAGATTAGGGGGTAATTCTTGACTGGACTATGGGTTTGCTGTGTGCAAATTTGTACCCCCATTAATGGTATTTCCACCAAGTCTGGTGTCAGCGAATTATGGCCTTCTGCACATGGAAACTGGCGATCCAATCCCTTTAAATGAGAGCTGAGTTAATGAGATAGCCACCTGTCAGAGTGACCTCGATGGCTCTCTGTGTGGTCTAATCCCTTCTGGCCCAGTAGTGGTGACGGTCTTTAAGAGTTAGATTGGAAGTGTAGCTGGTTAGAATATTTTTTGATGAAAAGCTGTATCTCAGGTTCATTATTTATTTTATCTACCATATTGGTATGTATTGTGCTGTTGTTAAGCAAGTTGCAAGAAGCTGAACATTATCTTATTAAATTATTTTATATGAAAGTAAAATTTGTTTCATTTAGGATCTTTATTAATGATTAGATAGACAGAAAGTGTGAAGACAAAAAATTAATGGTAAAGAAATGGATGTCAATGTTATGAAACAGGAGAGAGAATTTTTTTCTGAAAGAGAGAGAGAGAAGAGAAAATCAAGAAAGGATATGATTCAAGAGAGAGAATGAGTGAGGAAAGGATAGGGAGGAAATAAAAGGAGACACTATAAGGAGAAGAGACGAAGAGAATAACATGTAGCTAGCAGCACATTTGGTGAAAACAACAAGCTGCATAGAGAAAGTGCTCAAGTTAGAAAGAGAGATCGAATGATGTACTTGGAAATTGACTAAAGAAAGGTTTTTATTTTTCTTGTATTTACACATGTAGTGAAGGACTGAAGATAGTTGAAGAAAGGAAGGAGATGCAAGAAAAAGTTGCGAGTGAGAAAAAGCAATAATGAGAAAAAAAAGGGGACGGATCAGAAGGGGAAAAGATAGGAAGGAAATGGAAGAGGGGAGTGAGTGAGAGGAAAAAGTGACCAATTGAGAGAAAGAAAAATTATATAATCATTGCGAGTTACATGCCTATTTTGAACACGTTTGCCAAACCATCCAAAGCAATGTGCAACATGAATGCTAACTTCATTTCAACATACCGAGTGAGCGAGTACGATTGTGCAGAATACAAGAAAAAGTGTACCGGACCCGCGCAAGAGGATTTCAGGAAAGGTAAAATACATGCAATATATTACCCAACATACAAATGCACCACCAAAATGTGTTATATTGCCATGTAAAATGTCATAGTGGCTCAAGCAATAAGCTTTCAGAGCCAACCAAATAGCCTGCATTTTTCTTCTTTAATTCATTTTTAAATCTGGAAAGAAGGGAGAGAAAAACGAGAACATTGAAGTTTGTTGTTGAGCAGCTTGTTAGTTTCATACCGTTTCATGATCAAATCCCTAAAAATTGTGAGCATTTTTATTTTTAACCCCCCCCCCCCCTCATCTTCTTTCTCTCCTTTTCCACTTCAAATGAATTTTTTTTCTGAATGAACTCGGTATGAAAGTTGTAGACCAAACTTTTCAGGTCCAATGCAATCGGCTATGACAGAATTTGGTGGGTACATGTCAAAACAACAATTGCAAGATAAAAATGGACACAAATGCACAAGCATAATAAACAAAAATCACAAGGGTATTGTAAAGTTTTCAAATTTCAAACACAGTTAATCATTTTAATATAATGTCAGTTTCTCCATGTACATTTAAATACATTGCATCACATTTTTCACAAAGGTAAATATGCCTCTCATATCAAACATAGACCAAATACCAAGATAATTATACTTTTTCCATGCCCTTTTTTTTTAAATTTCAAAGATTTCAAAAGACATTAAAATTGCTAACTGAAGCTTTCATAGAAAACGTGTATAAAGAAGAAATACACCTGTAACTGTAATATAATTATTACGAGGTTTTAAGAAAGCAACATGTATATTTTAAGCTTGTACACTTCATCTTCTTTCAAAATGTTGAGAAGATATTCTATATCCTTTAATCACAGTAGTTGTTGAATTTACTTGTTTGTCAAGCGAATTGGAAGTCATTGTTTTTTTTAACACTTTCAATTTATTCAGTGGTGAAAATATTGAAGTAAGCAGTTTATGAAAACACTGCCTCATACTGGTAAGTTGCATGCCGTGAAACTGGCATGATGATGGCATCATATAAGAGCACCTTTGATACACATCATTTGGTAATACATATTTACTGCAGGACATGTTTACTTTAAATTATAGTATTGGAAATGTACTTGATTGGATGAAATTATCAGCACTTGACATTACAGCCATCGTTTTAAAGAATAATAATCATTTTCAAGTTTCAACTCTTTGGAATACGATGCAATCCTTTTGACTTAGAGATGAAAACAGAAGGACTTGGATGACTTCTTTTTACTGTAGTTTCATATTCGGTTCAACATCAAGACTATGTCAATCTATGTGTAATTCTTGGCAGAGTAAAAGCACAAACTGTTCCAACGACCATTGAAGACAAATTCAAAGCACTGCATTTCAGATTTCCTGTAGTCAAGCTGGTCATGACGATTGCTAGACAGTTTCTTCTGCTCTTCTTCGTGGATGTGCAAGGATTTCAGTCACCTTTCTGGTTGAGGCCATGTGAATATGCGGTGGACGACTGACATATGTAAACAAATCTCTATCATTGATGTGAAAGGGGTAGCTCTGAATGGGATCTAATCTTCATCTTCTTCTCCTTCTAGTCTCTCTAGAATAGGCCCTTTCACATCCATCCATTGTTTCTGCAAAGACAAAAAGTAGGGGCAAATATTAGTGCACAGAACAAACATAAACCGTTGCTCTCATATCATGCATGTGATTTACTAGTATTGCAGCGAATTTGCAAATGACGCACTTAGCTTACTGAAGTGCAAGACTTTAGTTTATACAATACCATACCCTTGGCCTTGCCATGCGGTAGCGCTCGCCCAGTATTCAATCAACACACTGACATTCAGTGCTTTGTCGCGCAATTATTTGAAAATAGTGCGCAAATACGCTTCGCTCCTTGTCAACGGAGATACCACGCACAAATCGCAGGACCAAATTCTATTCGGTGCGGCCGAATTCTGGGCAGAAAACTGGGCGCTAGTGTAGTTTCGTATCCATTTTTTAAAGCAGTTTTTTTACCAGTTTAACATCGATTCTTAGCAAAGGAATATTAGCCCAATTTTTTACTAATTTTAATCATAATCATATATTGCATTTACCACCTGAATTTGGATCACATCTGACATCGGGAAGCCTCCGTTTAGGGCTTCGATGTCGACGTCGTCGCTCAGTACCGTCTTCGCGCTATAGCTTTGCAACGCAAACTGAAGCTATCAGTCTAAAATTATGCAAGCTTCTCGTATAATTTATGGTATCGTGCATGTGCGTAATACCATAAAGCATACGCGAAGTTTGCATAATTTTAGACTGATAGCTTCAGTTTGCGTTGCAAAGCTATAGCGCGAAGACGGTACTGAGCGACGACGTCGACATCGAAGCCCTAAACGGAGGCTTCCCGATGTCGGATGTGATCCAAATTCAGGTGGTAAATGCAATATATGATTATGATTAAAATTAGGAAAAAATTGGGCTAAAATTCCTTTGCTAAGAATGGATATGAAACTGCTAAAAAAATGGATACGAAACTACAGTACAGTAGCGCCGAAAACTGCCTCTTCTTCTTTCGGAAATATTTTGCTTATCATTCTATAGATTTCTATTTTAAGTGACTTTAAAATCCTGTTAGGCCTAGAGGACTAATTTTCATTCTTTTGATGGGTAGATTGCCTAATAAAGGAGGTAAGGATTCAAAATATTTGCGATTTCCCCTTAAAGAGATGGTTCATTGAAATGTGGAAAATGGGCAAATTACACCTCTACAGATTGCTGAGAACATTAACAAATTGAGCAAAGTACTTTTGAAGCCCTCACTGTTGTGAGGAATAAATCAAATGCAATTTTGTTACCCTTTCCTGAACCCACTCACTAAGTGAATTGACGGCGTTATTTTACATGCGAAACTATGACGTCACAATATGAACAACCTACATCACACATTCGGGACAATGTTGGATACCCATTGCAATTTTCAGATATGGGTTAACGTTGTTTGTATATTACCGCCAGTGGTGATATTTCCTCTTTTTTGGCATTTTGAATGAGATACACTGAATGAATGATACTTTCTACAAATGTTTGTTTGATTTTTATTTATTTTCCGTCACATTTGAGCATAAAAATCTGGAAAATAATCACATATTCTGAGGGCACTTCAGCGTGTATTTGTCTGATCTGGGAAGGCAAAGGACATTTTGCATGCTGACCTAACGACTCTTTTGGAGTGAAATAGGCGACAAATTTACATAGAATTGTCCAGATATTCATTACAAAAATGTGTGATTAGGCTGATTAATTTACATTGTTGATAAATTAAGTCGTATAGGACCCTGATAAACCGAGAGAAACAGTTCAGTCCGGTTCGCGATTCACGGCTAGCTCGAGCGCCGGGCTACGGGCTAGGCTGGCTAGCAAGCTGCGCTAGATGTGATGCACGCATTATAGAGGTCAGTGTATTGCACACATAGTATAGGGATGTTACAAAATTTTGAGATTTTGTATACTTTACCTGTGATATACCTTAGCAGATAAAGCATCAGAAGACCTTTCATTTGATACCTAATTCACTTCCTTACCTTCAGTATTAAGGAAGTTACGGTCATTTTTTACATGGAAAATTAAGCTGTCGCTCCCCATTCACTTACTATTGACTTAAGAAAAAAGCTGTGATCGAGGAACAACCAAATACAAGTCATTCAACAATGTGAAACTCTGTATCTTTCTTGAACCTCATCAGAACTCAGTGTAATTTTCACTACTTATAGATTTAAGCATTTGGAAAAAGAAAAGAACTTTTCATCTTGACTTGACTCAATTAATTGGTTAATTAATTAGCAAAGTCATTGATTGGTACACAATGTTTATCTTGATCTTACCTCTATGAAACTGTGTTGATCATTAGATGATGATGATACACTTTGTTATTATTATTATTGGAAACAGATTATCTACTTAATAAAATTGCTTACCTCAATTTTCTTTTTTCATTGAACAGGACTGAGAGAACATGTAAGAACTTTAGCAAAGCACAAGATCCATGTGCAGCAGATCAGCAGAAGACACCCCATCCCCCTCCCCCCCCCCCCATAAAAAAATTAAATAAAAAAAAAAAAAAAAAAATCAATAATTATTATGCTGGGCTTAACATTAACGACCTCCTCCCCCTCCCCCCCCCCCCCCGATTTGTTATTATTTTTTAAATCAATAATTATATGCTCGGCTTAACATTAACGACCCCCCCCCCCTCCCCCCCCCCAAAAAAAATAATAAAAATAAAATAAATAAATAAATAAATAAATAAATAAATCAATAATTAAATACTGGGCTTAACAACACCCCCCCCCCCCCACACCTAGGATCCAGTGAAAAAAATACACGGGGGCTCAGGGCGAATTTGCCCCCGAAATGCCCAAAAGAGCCCCCAAAAATCAGAAAAGAGCCCCAGTAAATTTGCATAGATCTAGAGTTCAATGCAAAACAAATTTTAGAGTGTTATTTTCATGCAGGCAAGCTTGAAAAGTAGCCCCCGAAAAATAAATATTAATTTTTTCCCTGCTAGGATCCATGCAGGTATTTCAATGTTTATATTTGTTTATAATTTTTAATATTTGCAAAAAACGATAAAAACAAGGTCAATCTGACCGAGCATACGTTCCATAACAATAAAACAAAGATCTGTCTGGAGAAAGTCACTCGATTTTCACAACTTTTCATTCCTGTTATGTTTATAAAATCCACATTCATTGTCTTAATCCTGGCCAAAATGAATGGTTTCTTTTCATATTATGTACGAATGATGTATAAATTATCGATATTTTACATGATTTCATACTCATAATCAGTATTTTCATATAAAAACTGGGGTAGAAAACGGTATTTTCTTCGCATCGTTTGCATCAATCGCACGATCACCACACACAACAAGTCACGTACACACGCATGCGCTGTAGCACCCTCACAGCGCTGTGCACTCTCACTCGGTGACTGCCGTTCGAAGTTGCAAAACATGACATGACATC
>JAVYIG010013952.1:0-44173 GCA_035222895.1 Strongylocentrotus droebachiensis | reverse complement strand
TACATGTATTCTGTAATTTGTCAAAATTTCATTGTTGAAGGAGGGGGAGGGGCACACAAGAAATTTGTTGGGGGGCGGGGGGGGGGGGGGGGACATTATTCTAAATTCAGAGGCGCGAAAATCTGAAATGGTGAACTTGCACCGAGCTAGAGAGATGTTGGTTTTCAGATATTTCTTTAATCTACTGGATGACTACGAATTTATGTTGCTATATGACATCAACAAACCATCAAATCCTGACTTCAACTACAGAGAATACAGCAACTTTGATCTCAATGACTTAAATGACGATGAGTGTAATGCATATTTCAGGTAAGTGTAACACCCATAAAGTGTGACTAGTATGGCCATCGTATTAACTACAGTTGCCCCTCTCTCTTTCATCTCTCTCCGATTCTTTTCACCTCTACTGTGTGGGGATATGCACCTGTTATGCACATAACCCTATAGGCCTCTCTATCCTCCACTCTCTCTTCTCTGACCACCTCTCTCCTTGGAATGTTATCTTTAGTCTGCTTATCTGGACATTGCAAACATGTGGTCATTCTTTTTTTGCTTCTAAACAGTGTGAGGGGAAGACGTGTACTGGTGCTGGCTCCCTTTTATAGCCCTTCACTGTGGAGAAACAAATTCTTCAGCTTTCTTGAAGAGATCACGCAACTCCATCCCATCAACCCTGTCCATTGGATAACAGCCTCCATATTTAAATTGACTTATATGAACGCTATGCAGCAATGATCATATAGGGAACGCTATCCTGAATTAATTATTGTTCTCCAACAATACGCGGTTTGATAGCAACGTTCCATATTCGTTGATGAGCGGACAATCTTCTTCTTCTTTATAAACGACCGGTCTTATTAATATAAATCGTAGTGGGCCCTTAAGTATATTATATTTGTTTATTTGATTACCTGTAAAAGTATATCTCATGCCTTAGCTTTATCCACCCTTCGGATAAGCAGATTAATTTAAAGGTGAAACAGTAAATCAATTACTATTGTCTTTATATCCCTTTGTTGACTGTATGCATGATATTGAAGCACGAACCTGGTGTTACATACATGTAAGTATAGCCTAACCTAAGTATAATAGGGCCTGAACTTGAAGTTGAAGTTCTGTGTGTGAACTATGTTTAATCAACACCTATTTATATGCTGGCAGCTAGTAATTTAGTATTATGTCTACTAAAGAGGGATATCCTGACAATGGCAGGCTGATAGAGGAGCAGCGCCTCTTCAACTACAGGCTAAGCAGTGCACGGATGGTTATGGAAGGGACTTTTGGGAAGACTCAAAGGTAGTTGGCTTTGCCTCCTAAAGCGGAACGATACCACTCTAGAGAAGCTCCCCAACGTTGTGAGTCGTGCTGTGTACTACACAACATATGTGAGATAAGATGTGATGCACCACTGGAGGACTGGTTGGAGGCAGCTAAAGAGGAAGATGTGTTTCAGCCAGCTAGACCTGGACAGCATCAGGCTCAGGAGTCGCTAGGTGGGGCAATTCAAACACTCTGTAGTGGTATCGCAGGCCAAGTAAGACCAGCATGACTTGCCAAAACATTGCCTAATCCAATCCAAACGAGATGGATTTCAGTCTATTTCAACAAATTACAGAAAGTTAAAATCAAAAATACTATTATGAAAGCTGGGTACCATGGTATAATACCTCCGTACTAATGTACTGTGGCAAGGCCATAGTTGTACCATACAGGTACCATGGTAATACTATGACACAAGTATGTACAAGTATGGTAGTACCATGGTAATACCATAGGAGAATCATGTGTACCATGGTAGTATTATGAAAACCATGATAGTACCATGGTTTTTTGTAGGGGAAGGCATGCAGAACTGGTCACCTACTATGTATAGGGATATTTGTGAGTACCTACTGGATAAGGACCCTCCATCACTAGAGGGAAGAATAATGAGAGACTACAAAGAGGGGAAAGCCCATTCACAAGAAAGCTCAACAACATCGTTTTTGTGATATTTTCTTTGTGTTCTTTCTGCATCATAGGTATGGAAACACTTTATGCCTTCTGGATGCGAACTACCGCACCACAAAGTACGCACTTCCCTTGTTCTTCCTAGCAGTGAAAACCAACTACGGTTACAACGAGGAATAGCCAGGCAACACCCTATTTCAATAGGGCAATGCCTTTCTGGCCGTTCTCGCTGATCAATAGAATGATCCATGTATACAACAATGCTACCGAGATCCCTCGAGGAGAGGATGAGTTTGATCTATGGCACAAGGTGCAACCGGTGCTACATCTATCTAGTTTCTTATTTTGTCTATCTTTTATTTCTCTTTCTCTTTGTTTTCAGGCAGCACATATCACAGGGCAATGCAAGGAGTGTACTGTTGAGTCTGGCCAGTGCAGTGGCTATATACTGCCCCTACCACGCAATCCTCCAGATTGGACAGGGCCTGTCCTCCTACAACAACATGTGGGCAGGCGTGCAGGAGCAACATATCATACGATTGTATGAGAGGGCATCTCCAGATGCCAGCAGGATAGAAGAGAGTATGCAAATGTTATTTTCTGATGATGTAGATCAGAGGACGATGGAGGAGAGGGTGTCGTGTACTTGGGAGCCTGGATGGAGACATTGCTGCCTAAGGAACTCATGAGGTTCCTCGTATACTGGACGGCAGCAATGTTTGTTTGCCAGAACAGTACTTGAGGGTTGGATTCAACTCTTCTCAATGGTTGGCAAGGCGACCTACTGTAACAACATGAACAGACACCCTAACTCTAAGTCGCTACTTTAGTCAGGAAGATTTCAATGCAGACATGAAAATTGTGTTCTCTTCCGAGGTCAATATTATGGATGCATTGTAAGCATTAATTTTGACAAAGGAATGACAGAGGATAAGAAATTTGCTCTCTTCGAATTTGAAGACCAATGGCATGGAAATTGATCCTCTGGAATGGGAACGGCAAGGGCCAGCTTGGCCAGGGAATCACAAAGTTTGCAAGGGATTGTCAAATGAGACAGACAAGGAGTCTGGGAAAGGTTTCAGAAGGAAGATGACAGAACTGTTATGTATCCTGTGTATAAGCAGCAATATGTCAAGTTCCTATTACATCGTTGAGTTCCATGAGTCAAACGAAATCGACATTGTGTCGTCGGCATGGCTGAGTGCCGACAAGAAGACATGTCAGTGGCCGCCCCTAAAGTCTGCGCAGGCCACACCAGCAGCAAAGCAGCACGAGAAGCCAGCCGAATCCTGGGACTGGTTTGGAGTAACCATTATGGAGAATGGAAGAGCAGGTATTTAATACTTTACTGAGTGATTGTAATATACTTACACTGCTGTGTTTTAGTGTAGTGAATCGAATCGATAATTAATGTAAAGGAGTGCATACAAGTGTACATGTACATAGAAAAGATGTGGAACCCAAGTCCTGGCATCTCTGTACATTGACAAAATCCAGAATAATGAAATAAACATTTCAGTGAAAGTGAGTGCAATATCAGGTAATTCACTGAAGATTAAGAATACATCAGCAAATCAAACCATCAATGTATATGAACCCATGACGATGGACCCTGTCTTATATACCAAACCAGAGGTAGGAACGATAATTGATAAGTATGTGCTATTCCTTCTTACTGCTTACCAGTAAATATTAATTCATGGAATGCCTAATAGAGAATAGAATTAGGGATGATTTTATGTCCATAAACAAGTTAAAGGGAAGACTCAGTTTTGCTATTTTTTTTTTTTTTTTTTTTTTTATTGGGTTATTTGGCCTGTACATGTAGGTGTTTGTATTTTGTGACAGAGTTATTTTTTCGTCACGATGGGCGGAGAAGTCCAGCTCCCTTTTTGGGTTGATTCCAGGGAAAGGTGAAACTCGGATTAAAGGGGGGATTCAGGTCAGGGGTAAAACTGGAGATTTGTATATTTTAGCTTAGACTTTTGAGACTAGTATTTATTGCTGTCGCAGTGTTCGACCAAAAATATTTTGTTGTTTTTTGGGTTGATTCCAGGGAAAGGGGTTCTTTTTTCCCTCACCTAGTGAAACCTGGATTAAAGGGGAATTAGGGACAGTTGTAATATTGGGGAGTGTTTATTTTAGCTTATAATTTTGATAGTGGTGGTTAGTACCGCCGCAGTTGTTAGACCTAACAAAATTTGTTGTTGTTGTTGTGGTTCGGGTTGGCTCCAGGGAAAGGGGTCGTGTTCCCTCCACTGGTGAACCTGGATTAAAGGGGAGCCTCTGTTCGTATTAATTACTTTGCTTGTTTTTTAGCTATCGTGCCGGGTGTTTTTTCTTTTTCTATTTTATCAATACCGTCACGATAATTTAACAGTCGGTCCTTCTCGTCGGGTTGATTCCGTGTGAGGGGGGTGTGTTTTGTTTTTTTGTTTTTTTTGGTATTTGACCGGGTCCCTTTGTGGCTACTTACCGGGATATTTTTTATTTCTAGGGGAGATTATAGCTCTAGGTTTTTTTTTCTTTGTTCATTTGTTGCTGATTCTAGGCAAGGGGGGTGTTTATACTTTTACCGGAGTCAGTGGATCGTATCAAGTGGGTTTTGTATTCGTTTAGTGTACCGTGTTTGATTGTTTTTTGTGTGAGGTGCGGCTGTGGTGACGGGGGTGTGCTCCCCTTCACGGTGGGTTTTTGGGGAGAGAGGGAGGGGGTTAATAAATCATCAATTCACGTTATCTGTAGCTGTTTTGGTATATTTTAGTTCCATTTAATCCATGCCTAATCCTGAGGGAACGGAGCCCTTTGTAATAGAGGTTGAGGGGCTTGTAGAGACCCTCCTTCTCGTGATCGAGGCTTATAAGCAAGAGGTACTTACCCAATTGGAGTTAGTAGGCCTACTGGTAGATATTATCTACCAGTTGGGTGAACTAAATTAAAGCCGGAGTCTAGGCTTTTGGTTGTGGAGACCCGCACCAAGTTTTCTTCATACTATTAGAGTAGCGTCAGTATGGCCAAGGTTCCGTTGAACCATTGTTCATTCGAGGACTTGCTCGCCATTCCCGGAGCGACGCCGGGGCGCATAGGCTGTCTGTGGGCACTCGGGTCGCAGTGTGGCGAAGTCACTCAAGAGCTGTTTTAGGCGTCTCCTCACTACGAGGAGGTCAAGGACCTCCAAGGGAGTTTGGACTTCCGCCCAAGGGAGGCCGCGGGGGATTCACCCATTCGGCCGGGCAGTTTTCCGAGACGGGGGATTTTCGCAGTACGCCAGCAGAAACCCCGGGGGAAGTCAGGGATGAGAAGCGTGGGGCACCGGTGTACCCCCACAACCGATACCCTCCCCCGAATGGAGCAGAGGAGGTGCGCCAGCGCCCTCGCCCAGCAGCTCGGACTGAGAATAAGGGCGGCGATGCTCAGTTTTGGGGGGAGGGGAATACCACCCAACCCCGAGAGTTTGGGAACCGCTACACTTCGGGGGGGAGCAATGCCCCGCGTAGGGCCTACCAGGACGTACTGAGTGGGCCTGCTCCCGAGGAAAGTGGATTCTATCAGGGCGGGGGCGGGGGGCGGCAATATGTCCACCTATTACATCGTTGAGTTCGAGTCGAACGAGATTGACATTGTGTCGTCGTCATGGCTGAGTGCCGACAAGAAGACATGTCAGTGGCCGCCCCTGAAGTCTGCACAGGCCACGCTAGCAACGAAGAATCATGTGAAGCCTGCAGAATCCTCGGACTGGTTTGGAGTAGCCATTATGGAGAATAGAAGAGCAGGTATTTAATACTTTACTGAGCTATACTGACACTGCTGTGTTGAAGTGTAGTGAATCAAATTGATAATTAATGTAAAGAGTGCATACAAGTGTACATGTACATAGAAAAGATGTGGAACCCAAGTCCTGGCATCTCTGTACATTGACAAAATCCAGAATAATGAAATAAACATTTCAGTGAAAGTGAGTGCAATATCAGGTAATTCACTGAAGATTAAGAATACATCAGCAAATCAAACCATCAATGTATATGAACCCATGACGATGGACCCTGTCTTATATCAAATCAGAGGTAGGAATGATAATTGATAAGTATGTGCTACATAAAGGGCTGATGGTGTCTGAAGCTCAGGTTTGGTGTGTCCTCAATGCGGCAAGTCATACAAGAGGCTCAATGGACCGAGAGAGCACCAGCCAAATAATGCTGAAGGTCCAGAGCCAGAGGTTGGCCATCAAGAAGATGGCATCTAAGAAGATGGCATCCAGGATATAAAAAGGTACAGTGATGGACAACGCATCATTAGTGTAGGGATTTATTTTGAACACATGAGTTTTCTATGGAGTGGTCCGCGGTTGCTGGCGATTACCTACGCATGGCCGGCCGGCCGTCCTGACGGCTACGCCCGGAGTCTAAGGGACAGAAATAGGCCTGAAACACGATTTTGCCGCCGAATCTACTCGAGATGGAAGAAAAGAATGGTTACCAGATCACGGGCAGTGAAGATGAATAATAAACTTGATGAATATAAGCATTATCTGGATAAAGATGACCCACAAGGATTTAAAGTCAAACAAACTAATAGGGCATGGGATCTTTGCCACAAGGCCCTTTACCAGAGGGGAGTTTTTACTGCAATATAAAGGTGAAGTGATATCAGAGGAAGAAGCAGCGTAAAGGGAAGAGAGGTACAAGACCCAACACTATTACCAATTCTTTTATTCCCATAAAAGAAAAACAATGTGCATTGATGCAACTGAGTCCAAGTCCTATGGTCGTTTCGTAAAGGTCTAGAGCCAGAAGATGGCATCTAGAACTATAGTTGCGCA
Organism: Strongylocentrotus droebachiensis; assembly: GCA_035222895.1. NCBI lineage: Eukaryota > Metazoa > Echinodermata > Echinoidea > Camarodonta > Strongylocentrotidae > Strongylocentrotus > Strongylocentrotus droebachiensis. Next base: position 37,401 of record JAVYIG010013952.1, on the reverse strand, counting down.
TCACTCAGTCTATGCTTACCCTTCAGGGACTTCCAGGATGCAAGAAGGTACGGTGATGGGCAACGCATCATTAAGTTATATAAATTTCTGCTCTTGTACTTCAAGTTGTGCCATCGCACCAAGTACAGTTTCCAGACCTTCCGTCTCTTGGCGCAGGTGAATTGCACCTTGTCCCCCCGAATGGCTCATCTTCTTGTTTGGAACAGATTTGTGAACCACAGTGGCACAGCGGATGGCAACATAGAAGTGGACAGGGAGCTTGAGTTTCAGAATAGGGTTTTTAAGGAAGAATGTCAGCAACTGAATGGAAAGGTAACATTTATTTGGAAGACCCTTTTTTCCAAGCAATATTTGTTTCTTTTGTAGAAAATGAACTGAAGCTCAGAGAGAAGAGGAACAAGGCATGTAAAGGGGACTCCATTGAGACGGATAAAGAGTCTGGTAGAGGCTATCGTAGAACGACAGCCAAGAGAATGTATACAATCATTACCAACTCTAGCTCAGATGATTCGGATGTCGAAGTAAGACCAGTTGAGGTTGACTTTGAACCAAGACATCAAGCTCCCAGCAAGACCAAGGTATTTGATTCTTTAATCTATGAGTTTAATTTAGGCCTGCATATGGATTATTCTACTTCAAGACATATAGCCCTAAATAGGTGTTCTTGTTTTTTAGTGCCTTCGGGTATACTCTTTTCTAAACTTCCAAGACTTTTTAAACAAACAAACAAACTTTGGCAGCATTTGATCGCTGCCATTTTTCTATGCGTTTGATTTTACTATTTGTCTTCATTAAAAAATGCATGGAGGCCAGCAGAACTAAAACCCAGTAAACGTCGAAAATCCATGGATGCTTAATGATTTTGAAAAAATATTTTGAAAAAAGTATAATGAAGTGCATGAACATTTCAATAGCCTCAGATATAGAATTCCAGAGAGAGGGTAATAGTATATTTGTAAAGCGCTTAGAGACATTTGTATTAAGCGCGATATAGAAATTAAATATTATTATTATTATTTATTTTTCAATATACATTATAATTCAATATAATTAAACATGTATCTTTTTCTATATTTATGTATTAAGGTGGCAGACGTGAAAAGACGGCCCTACCCCTGAAGGTAGTGCGGTGTGTGTCTTGTTTCATTTTAAACTACGCATCACAGTATTGCATCCTTCTCACTGGAAGAATTCGTGGGGTGAAGTCTCCAGATGTGAAGCTCCTTCCTACATCAGACACCAAGGCCAAGGTTAGTTCAACATTGTTCTACATAGTTCATTTCAGAAGGATTATGAAACCATGATACCTGCATAGCGGTTTTTGGACACAGTTTATTAGTTTGATAGGCCCATGTTTAAGTTTTATTTCAGGTCTACAAAATGCTTTCAGCTATTAATTGTTACCTGGAAAACTAGGCAGCCTGAGGAAACCGTTACCAAAACTAATGAGCTACCCATTTTAGAAAAACAAAATGAACAAGCAGAAAATATTTAAAATGCATCCAAATCTCTATATTGACACAACCTATAACCAATTATGATTTTTTTTTTTTTTTTTTTTTTTTAATTATTTCCATAATATTGCTTACAGGTTTACAGGCTGTATAAAGCAACTCCCTCACCGGAGAAGAAGGTCGCATTGTCAACTTACAACAAGCTCTGGTAAGCTCTGTTGCCGTATGTCGTTGTCAAACCGCCTGCAACAGACTTGTGCTGGACATGTCAGAAGAACAACAACCTGATCATCAAGCAAGTAAGTACAAATACCTATATATTCTTTTTTTAAATTCCCCCTCAATATCAATAAATATCGATTGTAATACGCATTGGAGATAGCATGTGGGGAAAAAGTTGGTACAGGAGCTTTTTGACAAAAAATAATAATAATGAAAATACCTTTTAGCAGAATTAGATTTAATAATAAATCATTTCAATACAGGTCAATGTTCCTGACCAAGAGAAGTCTGATGCTCTTCGCAAACAAGAAATGCATCTAGAGGCTGCAAAGCGAGAGAAGGAACACTACACACAGGCCTGCCAGTCATCAAAGGATGTTGCCGAGGAGCTTGGGATTATGCGACTTCAGCCATCTGAAGCAAACTCCAAGCCTGTATCCTTTCATTACAGTTTCGATTTCGCACAACAGGTGCATTACCCAAGTAACCCACAACAGCCAGGTCCCATATTCTTCAAAACACCTTGAAAGTGTCATCTCTTTGGAGTTGTAGCTGAAGGGTTACCCAAACAGGTCAATTATCTAGTTGTGTGAAATCAATTTTATTGAGCAAATATTGACAAATCTCTTAAATTAACACATGATATCATATATGTTTGTCAGCATTTCCTTGATATAGCAGGAAAATCCCCCTCCCATGCACCCTCTATCCCATTTTTTTTTTTTTGGTTGCAAGTCACTGTTTATTTTTTGTTATTTTCCCCAATTATGTTTTGTAATTTACTTTACTTTACAATCGTTATGATTATAAATGTTTCTGGGCTGCAAGCGTATCAAGCTGTCACGCTTAGGCTGTAGCCCTTCTGTATCATCACCTCTTCGAGCGTATGTATCTATGATTTACTGAATGTGGAAATGTAATTTAACTTATGTTTTATACTCATGTAAAGACATTGTCACATTATTGTTATAACCTATGATGATTCAGTAACCAATAAATATTTCAACTACTATTTCAACTATTTCAACTATGAGGGAGTAACATGTGGGAAGGGGGCGAATGTGGTCATCAGCTACATTCATCATTTCTTAGAGAATTATGGTATTGGGGAACAGCATTTGCAGCTGAATGCTGACAATTGCACAGGCCAAAATAAGAACAACGCTATGCTCCACTACCTGTCTTGGCGAATCTCTAATGGGCTTCACACATCAGTAGCAATCTCCTTCCTCCTATATATGTCGAGGAGGCAATTTCCTCCTGCATGTGCGCAAAATGATACCTAAGTGTGTTCCTGATGATCGATCGCAGAGAAAGTTACCTGTAATTACATGCATGGTTTTACATTATTTTGTATATATTGCAATGGATCATTGGATGAAATATATCTTATCATTAAAGTACTTTGAATTTTTGTTGTATTTGGTGTTATTATGTGTAATGTAGCATATAAAATTATAGGGTGATTAGAAGTCTTTAAAATGATGCTCAATAAACTTCAAATGTATATATTTTATATCCCTTTCAGGCGATTTAACTAAACTGCATCAAGCAGCTTTGGACAAACAGGACCATCAAATGTCCAAATCAAAGGCAACTCTTCCTCTTCGTAATAAGAAACGTGTGAGGTTTGCCAAGCTTGGCACACAAGCTCTCGTCTACTCAACAGAAAACTAGAACAAGCTTAGGGTTGCTCTACATTATACATATCTTCCTCGGATTCAAGATACTCTAACGAATTGGATGCATGTTCACAACAATCATGGTATAAGAACTGAGCAATTTAAAACTCCTGAACAGTTGTGGTTTACCAATATGATTAAACAACGTTGCACACTCCAAGCAATTCAGGAACAAGGACCTGCACATGGGTCAGTACAAAGACCATCAGTAGCAGTAGCTAATGTTCTGGATTTTAACTTGGAGGATTTCACAAGGGATATTATGAATATGTTTGATATTGATTTATCCGACACTCGCAATGATACTGTAGGAGGCTGGCTTCTGACCTCAGTGAAAGAGGAAATGTAAAACATTACAGTTATTTGTTTAGATATTTATTTTATTTATTTGGACAAGTTTAATAATTGTCTCCGTTCTCTTCCTTTTTTTGTTCAGGTTGCCCACGAAAGGCTCATCGGAAGTTTTTTCTCCGAAGCACAAGATCCCCAACCAGTGCTGCTACCCACATGAATGACATTCATCACTGCATACTCAATCATCCACCGGACTAAACGAAATCCGTCCTATTTCTCCTGGCAGATGATGGACCCGACTTTCATCCGAACCATGGCATTAACGAGCTCTACTATTCCAGACTCTTCCGTGACCTGGAACTGAATGCCATGGTCGTCACCTGTTGTGCACGGGAGATTCCGCACTCAACCCCATCGAGCACTTGTGGCCCCCTGCACTCATGCTCTCACCAGTGTATATCTACCAGCGAGACTTCTCCCGGCGAGGATAGGCCATCAAACGAGCAGCCGGGCCTTTCAGATGGTGAGCTGCAGGATAAGGAAAGCATGGTATTCAACTCGGCAATGGCCAAGGTAAAAGACATCTACTGGCGCAGTTTACGTTGTGTCGAGCAGCATGTGATTGTCCACGTGGAGCAGAGTGGTGAGGCCCCTCAGCCGTATGGTCAAGATAATGGGAATGTGAAGCTTGCCATCAACAAGAGTGCAAGGCAACTTCGCCAGAGTGATTTATATCCCGAGTTCACATTCATGTCCAAGCTCATCGACAAGAGGATAGGGAAAGACAAAAAAGGTATGCATAAAATAAGTGCTCAGCGGTAAGAAACCAATCTAACAGAACGCTTTGATATTAAATATTTGTAACTGAAAATTAGAGATGTTTAAGATATGTCGAACATCGTGGTCTGTTGGTTTCAAGATGTGCTGTTCTACGAGTACCGCTCTCTTTGCCTCCATGAGGAGCATGAGGTCCTCCTCACTCCACTCACTTGAATAGAAACAGGTAGTCCTTTCAGCTTTATATAGCTTTAAGCTATCAGAGAAGTTTCATTTTTCAATTTGATGAGAAGGAATTATTCTGGTGCCATTATATTTCAAAAAGTGTATAAAACATTAGACAATATAGATGATGTTTGAAGGTTTGCATGGTGGTATGAATATTAGACAATATAGTTCATGTTTAACATTTTCACACTTTAATTGACACGGTTATTGCCTTTTGGTTGAAAGATTTCACATTTCTCAGATGCAATGGGGTATTTTGTTCTATAAAAAATACATCCTGTCTGATAATGCAAGCAGTCAATTTTGACAGTGCAGAAGCAGTCTATATTGTGCTGATGCTAATCATGTCTGGGTGTCCAGAGCTGTGCATGTACAAATCCAGTGAACATGAGTAAAACAGAAAAGAACGAGTTTGATGTTATCTACAATTCATGCATCAAGACAGGTAAACAGTGGATGGTGCCATACCCTTGGAGAAAAGACCCAAGTCAGCTACCAGACAATCGGGCACAAGCTGAAAGGGCGTTAGAGTCTACGGAAAAAAGGCTCAAGAAGAATGGTGAGTACGACCAACAGATGAATGAGTTGCAGGAAATAGGTTTCGCTAGAAAACTATCCAAAGCCCCAGGTAAAAAAAGGTTCATCCTAACATCGTTTATCACATAATATCACCCATAGCAACCATCACATCCAAATGTCACTCTGACAAAATAACAAAATATACAATATTTTGGGATATAGCCTGCCGAGCTACTAAAACTGAAAGAGGCCGAGGATTGTCTCAACGAATCCAATGATACGTCAGGAGCTGTCGCAGTTGCGAAGGGCAAAATCGTCGAAGGTACGAAACACCTTCGACGCAACGGAATTGAATAATTCTGTCACGTATGCCGGGGAACAATTAGTGTTCACCACTTATTGGCCGTATAAACAACATTTGCCAGCTATACGATGTAACGCTGGCAAATACATGACATTTTTGTGAAGTATTGAATTTGAAACTTTGCATTTTAATGCATTGCAGATGTTTTCAAGTGATACTAAGAATCAAACTATTCTGTAATTTGTCAAAATTTCATTGTTGAAGGAGGGGGAGGGGCACAAGAAATTTGTTGGGGGGGGGGGGGGGACATTGTTCTAAATTCAGAGGCGCGAAAATCTGAAATGGTGAACTTGCATCGAGCTAGAGAGATGTTGGTTTTCAGATATTTCTTTAATCTACTGGATGACTACGAATTTATGTTGCTATATGACATCAACAAACCATCAAATCCGGATTTCCAATACAAAGAATACAGCAACTTTGATCTCAATGACTTAAATGACGATGAGTGTAATGCATATTTCAGGTAAGTGTAACACCCATAAAGTGTGACTAGTATGGCCATCGTATTAACTACAGTTGCCCCTCTCTCTTTCATCTCTCTCCGATTCTTTTCCCCTCTCTCTACTGTGTGGGGATATGCACCTGTTATGCACATAACCCTATAGGCCTCTCTATCCTCCACTCTCTCTTCTCTGACCACCTCTCTCCTTGGAATGTTATCTTTAGTCCGCTTATCTGGACATTGCAAACATGTGGTCATTCTTTTTTTGCTTCTAAACATTGTGAGGGGAAGACGTGTACTGGTGCTGGCTCCCTTTTATAGCCCTTCACTGTGGAGAAACAAATCTTCAGCTTTCTTGAAGAGATCACGCAACTCCATCCCATCAACCCTGTCCATTGGATAACAGCCTCCATATTTAAATCGACTTATATGAACGCTATGCAGCAATGATCATATAGGGAACGCTATCCTGAATTAATTATTGTTCTCCAACAATACGCGGTTTGATAGCAACGTTCCATATTTGTTGATGAGCGGACAATCTTCTTCTTCTTTATAAACGACCGGTCTTATTAATATAAATCGTAGTGGGCCCTTAAGTATATTATATTTGTTTATTTGATTACCTGTAAAAGTATATCTCATGCCTTAGCTTTATCCACCCTTCGGATAAGCAGATTAATTTAAAGGTGAAACAGTAAATCAATTACTATTGTCTTTATATCCCTTTGTTGACTGTATGCATGATATTGAAGCACGAACCTGGTGTTACATACATGTAAGTATAGCCTAACCTAAGTATAATAGGGCCTGAACTTGAAGTTGAAGTTCTGTGTGTGAACTATGTTTAATCAACACCTATTTATATGCTGGCAGCTAGTAATTTAGTATTATGTCTACTAAAGAGGGATATCCTGACAATGGCAGGCTGATAGAGGAGCAGCGCCTCTTCAACTACAGGCTAAGCAGTGCACGGATGGTTATGGAAGGGACTTTTGGGAAGACTCAAAGGTAGTTGGCTTTGCCTCCTAAAGCGGAACGATACCACTCTAGAGAAGCTCCCCAACGTTGTGAGTCGTGCTGTGTACTACACAACATATGTGAGATAAGATGTGATGCACCACTGGAGGACTGGTTGGAGGCAGCTAAAGAGGAAGATGTGTTTCAGCCAGCTAGACCTGGACAGCATCAGGCTCAGGAGTCGCTAGGTGGGGCAATTCAAACACTCTGTAGTGGTATCGCAGGCCAAGTAAGACCAGCATGACTTGCCAAAACATTGCCTAATCCAATCCAAACGAGATGGATTTCAGTCTATTTCAACAAATTACAGAAAGTTAAAAATCAAAAATACTATTATGAAAGCTGGGTACCATGGTATAATACCTCCGTACTAATGTACTGTGGCAAGGCCATAGTTGTACCATACAGGTACCATGGTAATACTATGACACAAGTATGTACAAGTATGGTAGTACCATGGTAATACCATAGGAGAATCATGTGTACCATGGTAGTATTATGAAAACCATGATAGTACCATGGTTTTTTGTAGGGGAAGGCATGCAGAACTGGTCACCTACTATGTATAGGGATATTTGTGAGTACCTACTGGATAAGGACCCTCCATCACTAGAGGGAAGAATAATGAGAGACTACAAAGAGGGGAAAGCCCATTCACAAGAAAGCTCAACAACATCGTTTTTGTGATATTTTCTTTGTGTTCTTTCTGCATCATAGGTATGGAAACACTTTATGCCTTCTGGATGCGAACTACCGCACCACAAAGTACGCACTTCCCTTGTTCTTCCTAGCAGTGAAAACCAACTACGGTTACAACGAGGAATAGCCAGGCAACACCCTATTTCAATAGGGCAATGCCTTTCTGGCCGTTCTCGCTGATCAATAGAATGATCCATGTATACAACAATGCTACCGAGATCCCTCGAGGAGAGGATGAGTTTGATCTATGAAACAAGGTGCAACCGGTGCTAGATCCATCTAGTTTCTTATTTTGTCTATCTTTTATTTCTCTTTCTCTTTGTTTTCAGGCAGCACAAATCACAGGGAAATGCAAGGAGTGTACTGTTGAGTCTGGCCAGTGCAGTGGCTATATACTGCCCCTACCACGCAATCCTCCAGATTGGACAGGGCCTGTCCTCCTACAACAACATGTGGGCAGGCGTGCAGGAGCAACATATCATACGATTGTATGAGAGGGCATCTCCAGATGCCAGCAGGATAGAAGAGAGTATGCAAATGTTATTTTCTGATGATGTAGATCAGAGGACGATGGAGGAGAGGGTGTCCGTGTACTTGGGAGCCTGGATGGAGACATTGCTGCCTAAGGAACTCATGAGGTTCCTCGTATACTGGACGGCCAGCAATGTTTGTTTGCCAGAACAGTACTTGAGGGTTGGATTCAACTCTTCTCAATGGTTGGCAAGGCGACCTACTGTAACAACATGAACAGACACCCTAACTCTAAGTCGCTACTACTTTAGTCAGGAAGATTTCAATGCAGACATGAAAATTGTGTTCTCTTCCGAGGTCAATATTATGGATGCATTGTAAGCATTAATTTTGACAAAGGAATGACAGAGGATAAGAAATTTGCTCTCTTCGAATTTGAAGACCATGGCATGGAAATTGATCCTCTGGAATGGGAACGGCAAGGGCCAGCTTGGCCAGGGAATCACAAAGTTTGCAAGGGATTGTCAAATGAGACAGACAAGGAGTCTGGGAAAGGTTTCAGAAGGAAGATGACAGAACTGTTATGTATCCTGTGTATAAGCAGCAATATGTCAAGTTCCTATTACATCGTTGAGTTCCATGAGTCAAACGAGATCGACATTGTGTCGTCGGCATGGCTGAGTGCCGACAAGAAGACATGTCAGTGGCCGCCCCTAAAGTCTGCGCAGGCCACACCAGCAGCAAAGCAGCACGAGAAGCCAGCCGAATCCTGGGACTGGTTTGGAGTAACCATTATGGAGAATGGAAGAGCAGGTATTTAATACTTTACTGAGTGATTGTAATATACTTACACTGCTGTGTTTTAGTGTAGTGAATCGAATCGATAATTAATGTAAAGAGTGCATACAAGTGTACATGTACATAGAAAAGATGTGGAACCCAAGTCCTGGCATCTCTGTACATTGACAAAATCCAGAATAATGAAATAAACATTTCAGTGAAAGTGAGTGCAATATCAGGTAATTCACTGAAGATTAAGAATACATCAGCAAATCAAACCATCAATGTATATGAACCCATGACGATGGACCCTGTCTTATACCAAACCAGAGGTAGGAACGATAATTGATAAGTATGTGCTATTCCTTCTTACTGCTTACCAGTAAATATTAATTCATGGAATGCCTAATAGAGAATAGAATTAGGGATGATTTTATGTCCATAAACAAGTTAAAGGGAAGACTCAGTTTTGCTATTTTTTTTTTTTTTTTTTTTTTATTGGGTTATTTGGCCTGTACATGTAGGTGTTTGTATTTTGTGACAGAGTTATTTTTTCGTCACGATGGGCGGAGAAGTCCAGCTCCCTTTTTGGGTTGATTCCAGGGAAAGGTGAAACTCGGATTAAAGGGGGGATTCAGGTCAGGGGTAAAACTGGAGATTTGTATATTTTAGCTTAGACTTTTGAGACTAGTATTTATTGCTGTCGCAGTGTTCGACCAAAAATATTTTGTTGTTTTTTGGGTTGATTCCAGGGAAAGGGGTTCTTTTTTCCCTCGCCTAGTGAAACCTGGATTAAAGGGGAATTAGGGACAGTTGTAATATTGGGGAGTGTTTATTTTAGCTTATAATTTTGATAGTGGTGGTTAGTACCGCCGCAGTTGTTAGACCTAACAAAATTTGTTGTTGTTGTTGTGGTTCGGGTTGGCTCCAGGGAAAGGGGTCGTGTTCCCTCCACTGGTGAACCCTGGATTAAAGGGGAGCCTCTGTTCGTATTAATTACTTTGCTTGTTTTTAGCTATCGTGCCGGGTGTTTTTTCTTTTTCTATTTTATCAATACCGTCACGATAATTTAACAGTCGGTCCTTCTCGTCGGGTTGATTCCGTGTGAGGGGGTGTGTTTTGTTTTTTTGTTTTTTTTGGTATTTGACCGGGTCCCTTTGTGGCTACTTACCGGGATATTTTTTATTTCTAGGGGAGATTATAGCTCTAGGTTTTTTTTCTTTGTTCATTTGTTGCTGATTCTAGGCAAGGGGGGTGTTTATACTTTTACCGGAGTCAGTGGATCGTATCAAGTGGGTTTTGTATTCGTTTAGTGTACCGTGTTTGATTGTTTTTGTGTGAGGTGCGGCTGTGGTGACGGGGGTGTGCTCCCCTTCACGGTGGGTTTTTGGGGAGAGAGGGAGGGGGTTAATAAATCATCAATTCACGTTATCTGTAGCTGTTTTGGTATATTTTAGTTCCATTTAATCCATGCCTAATCCTGAGGGAACGGAGCCCTTTGTAATAGAGGTTGAGGGGCTTGTAGAGACCCTCCTTCTCGTGATCGAGGCTTATAAGCAAGGGGTACTTACCCAATTGGAGTTAGTAGGCCTACTGGTAGATATTATCTACCAGTTGGGTGAACTAAATTAAAGCCGGAGTCTAGGCTTTTGGTTGTGGAGACCCGCACCAAGTTTTCTTCATACTATTAGAGTAGCGTCAGTATGGCCAAGGTTCCGTTGAACCATTGTTCATTCGAGGACTTGCTCGCCATTCCCGGAGCGACGCCGGGGCGCATAGGCTGTCTGTGGGCACTCGGGTCGCAGTGTGGCGAAGTCACTCAAGAGCTGTTTTAGGCGTCTCCTCACTACGAGGAGGTCAAGGACCTCCAAGGGAGTTTGGACTTCCGCCCAAGGGAGGCCGCGGGGGATTCACCCATTCGGCCGGGCGGTTTTCCGAGACGGGGGATTTTCGCAGTACGCCAGCAGAAACCCCGGGGGAAGTCAGGGATGAGAAGCGTGGGGCACCGGTGTACCCCCACAACCGATACCCTCCCCCGAATGGAGCAGAGGAGGCGCGCCAGCGCCCTCGCCCAGCAGCTCGGACTGAGAATAAGGGCGGCGATGCTCAGTTTTGGGGGGAGGGGAATACCACCCAACCCCGAGAGTTTGGGAACCGCTACACTTCGGGGGGGAGCAATGCCCCGCGTAGGGCCTACCAGGACGTACTGAGTGGGCCTGCTCCCGAGGAAAGTGGATTCTATCAGGGCGGGGGCGGGGGCGGCAATATGTCCACCTATTACATCGTTGAGTTCGAGTCGAACGAGATTGACATTGTGTCGTCGTCATGGCTGAGTGCCGACAAGAAGACATGTCAGTGGCCGCCCCTGAAGTCTGCACAGGCCACGCTAGCAACGAAGAATCATGTGAAGCCTGCAGAATCCTCGGACTGGTTTGGAGTAGCCATTATGGAGAATAGAAGAGCAGGTATTTAATACTTTACTGAGCTATACTGACACTGCTGTGTTGAAGTGTAGTGAATCAAATTGATAATTAATGTAAAGAGTGCATACAAGTGTACATGTACATAGAAAAGATGTGGAACCCAAGTCCTGGCATCTCTGTACATTGACAAAATCCAGAATAATGAAATAAACATTTCAGTGAAAGTGAGTGCAATATCAGGTAATTCACTGAAGATTAAGAATACATCAGCAAATCAAACCATCAATGTATATGAACCCATGACGATGGACCCTGTCTTATATCAAATCAGAGGTAGGAATGATAATTGATAAGTATGTGCTACATAAAGGGCTGATGGTGTCTGAAGCTCAGGTTTGGTGTGTCCTCAATGCGGCAAGTCATACAAGAGGCTCAATGGACCGAGAGAGCACCAGCCAAATAATGCTGAAGGTCCAGAGCCAGAGGTTGGCCATCAAGAAGATGGCATCTAAGAAGATGGCATCTAAGAAGATGGCATCTAAGAAGATGGCATCCAGGATATAAGAAGGTACAGTGATGGACAACGCATCATTAGTGTACCTACGCATGGCCGGCCGGCCGTCCTGACGGCTACGCCCGGAGTCTAAGGGACAGAAATAGGCCTGAAACACGATTTTGCCGCCGAATCTACTCGAGATGGAAGAAAAGAATGGTTACCAGATCACGGGCAGTGAAGATGAATAATAAACTTGATGAATATAAGCATTATCTGGATAAAGATGACCCACAAGGATTTAAAGTCAAACAAACTAATAGGGCATGGGATCTTTGCCACAAGGCCCTTTACCAGAGGGGAGTTTTTACTGCAATATAAAGGTGAAGTGATATCAGAGGAAGAAGCAGCGTAAAGGGAAGAGAGGTACAAGACCCAACACTATTACCAATTCTTTTATTCCCATAAAAGAAAAACAATGTGCATTGATGCAACTGAGTCCAAGTCCTATGGTCGTTTCGTAAAGGTCTAGAGCCAGAAGATGGCATCTAGAACTATAGTTGCGCATCACTCAGTCTATGCTTAATACCCTTCAGGGACTTCCAGGATGCAAGAAGGTACGGTGATGGGCAACGCATCATTAAGTTATATAAATTTCTGCTCTTGTACTTCAAGTTGTGCCATCGCACCAAGTACAGTTTCCAGACCTTCCGTCTCTTGGCGCAGGTGAATTGCACCTTGTCTCCCCGAATGGCTCATCTTCTTGTTTGGAACAGATTTGTGAACCACAGTGGCACAGCGGATGGCAACATAGAAGTGGACAGGGAGCTTGAGTTTCAGAATAGGGTTTTTAAGGAAGAATGTCAGCAACTGAATGGAAAGGTAACATTTATTTGGAAGACCCTTTTTTCCAAGCAATATTTGTTTCTTTTGTAGAAAATGAACTGAAGCTCAGAGAGAAGAGGAACAAGGCATGTAAAGGGGACTCCATTGAGACGGATAAAGAGTCTGGTAGAGGCTATCGTAGAACGACAGCCAAGAGAATGTATACAATCATTACCAACTCTAGCTCAGATGATTCGGATGTCGAAGTAAGACCAGTTGAGGTTGACTTTGAACCAAGACATCAAGCTCCCAGCAAGACCAAGGTATTTGATTCTTTAATCTATGAGTTTAATTTAGGCCTGCATATGGATTATTCTACTTCAAGACATATAGCCCTAAATAGGTGTTCTTATTTTTTAGTGCCTTTGGGTATACTCTTTTCTAAACTTCCAAGACTTTTTAAACAAACAAACAAACTTTGGCAGCATTTGATCGCTGCCATTTTTCTATGCGTTTGATTTTACTATTTGTCTTCATTAAAAAATGCATGGAGGCCAGCAGAACTAAAACCCAGTAAACGTCGAAAATCCATGGATGCTTAATGATTTTGAAAAAATATTTTGAAAAAAGTATAATGAAGTGCATGAACATTTCAATAGCCTCAGATATAGAATTCCAGAGAGAGGGTAATAGTATATTTGTAAAGCGCTTAGAGACATTTGTATTAAGCGCGATATAGAAATTAAATATTATTATTATTATTTATTTTTCAATATACATTATAATTCAATATAATTAAACATGTATCTTTTTCTATATTTATGTATTAAGGTGGCAGACGTGAAAAGACGGCCCTACCCCTGAAGGTAGTGCGGTGTGTGTCTTGTTTCATTTTAAACTACGCATCACAGTATTGCATCCTTCTCACTGGAAGAATTCGTGGGGTGAAGTCTCGAGATGTGAAGCTCCTTCCTACATCAGACACCAAGGCCAAGGTTAGTTCAACATTGTTCTACATAGTTCATTTCAGAAGGATTATGAAACCATGATACCTGCATAGCGGTTTTTGGACACAGTTTATTAGTTTGATAGGCCCATGTTTAAGTTTTATTTCAGGTCTACAAAATGCTTTCAGCTATTAATTGTTACCTGGAAAACTAGGCAGCCTGAGGAAACCGTTACCAAAACTAATGAGCTACCCATTTTAGAAAAACAAAATGAACAAGCAGAAAATATTTAAAATGCATCCAAATCTCTATATTGACACAACCTATAACCAATTATGATTTTTTTTTTTTTTTTTTTTTTTTAATTATTTCCATAATATTGCTTACAGGTTTACAGGCTGTATAAAGCAACTCCCTCACCGGAGAAGAAGGTCGCATTGTCAACTTACAACAAGCTCTGGTAAGCTCTGTTGCCGTATGTCGTTGTCAAACCGCCTGCAACAGACTTGTGCTGGACATGTCAGAAGAACAACAACCTGATTGATCATCAAGCAAGTAAGTACAAATACCTATATATTCTTTTTTTAAATTCCCCCTCAATATCAATAAATATCGATTGTAATACGCATTGGAGATAGCATGTGGGGAAAAAGTTGGTACAGGAGCTTTTTGACAAAAAATAGTAATAATGAAAATACCTTTTAGCAGAATTAGATTTAATAATAAATCATTTCAATACAGGTCAATGTTCCTGACCAAGAGAAGTCTGATGCTCTTCGCAAACAAGAAATGCATCTAGAGGCTGCAAAGCGAGAGAAGGAACACTACACACAGGCCTGCCAGTCATCGAAGGATGTTGCCGAGGAGCTTGGGATTATGCGACTTCAGCCATCTGAAGCAAACTCCAAGCCTGTATCCTTTCATTACAGTTTCGATTTCGCACAACAGGTGCATTACCCAAGTAACCCACAACAGCCAGGTCCCATATTCTTCAAAACACCTTGAAAGTGTCATCTCTTTGGAGTTGTAGCTGAAGGGTTACCCAAACAGGTCAATTATCTAGTTGTGTGAAATCAATTTTATTGAGCAAATATTGACAAATCTCTTAAATTAACACATGATATCATATATGTTTGTCAGCATTTCCTTGATATAGCAGGAAAATCCCCCTCCCATGCACCCTCTATCCCATTTTTTTTTTTTTTGGTTGCAAGTCACTGTTTATTTTTTGTTATTTTCCCCAATTATGTTTTGTAATTTACTTTACTTTACAATCGTTATGATTATAAATGTTTCTGGGCTGCAAGCGTATCAAGCTGTCACGCTTAGGCTGTAGCCCTTCTGTATCATCACCTCTTCGAGCGTATGTATCTATGATTTACTGAATGTGGAAATGTAATTTAACTTATGTTTTATACTCATGTAAAGACATTGTCACATTATTGTTATAACCTATGATGATTCAGTAACCAATAAATATTTCAACTACTATTTCAACTATTTCAACTATGAGGGAGTAACATGTGGGAAGGGGGCGAATGTGGTCATCAGCTACATTCATCATTTCTTAGAGAATTATGGTATTGGGGAACAGCATTTGCAGCTGAATGCTGACAATTGCACAGGCCAAAATAAGAACAACGCTATGCTCCACTACCTGTCTTGGCGAATCTCTAATGGGCTTCACACATCAGTAGCAATCTCCTTCCTCCTATATATGTCGAGGAGGCAATTTCCTCCTGCATGTGCGCAAAATGATACCTAAGTGTGTTCCTGATGATCGATCGCAGAGAAAGTTACCTGTAATTACATGCATGGTTTTACATTATTTTGTATATATTGCAATGGATCATTGGATGAAATATATCTTATCATTAAAGTACTTTGAATTTTTGTTGTATTTGGTGTTATTATGTGTAATGTAGCATATAAAATTATAGGGTGATTAGAAGTCTTTAAAATGATGCTCAATAAACTTCAAATGTATATATTTTATATCCCTTTCAGGCGATTTAACTAAACTGCATCAAGCAGCTTTGGACAAACAGGACCATCAAATGTCCAAATCAAAGGCAACTCTTCCTCTTCGTAATAAGAAACGTGTGAGGTTTGCCAAGCTTGGCACACAAGCTCTCATCTACTCAACAGAAAACTAGAACAAGCTTAGGGTTGCTCTACATTATACATATCTTCCTCGGATTCAAGATACTCTAACGAATTGGATGCATGTTCACAACAATCATGGTATAAGAACTGAGCAATTTAAAACTCCTGAACAGTTGTGGTTTACCAATATGATTAAACAACGTTGCACACTCCAGGCAATTCAGGAACAAGGACCTGCACATGGGTCAGTACAAAGACCATTAGTAGCAGTAGCTATAGTTCTGGATTTTAACTTGGAGGATTTCACAAGGGATATTATGAATATGTTTGATATTGATTTATCCGACACTCGCAATGATACTGTAGGAGGCTGGCTTCTGACCTCAGTGAAAGAGGAAATGTAAAACATTACAGTGATTTGTTTAGATATTTATTTTATTTATTTGGACAAGTTTAATAATTGTCTCTGTTCTCTTCCTTTTTTTTTTGGTTCAGGTTGCCCACGAAAGGCTCATCGGATGTTTTTTCTCCGAAGCATAAGATCCCCAACCAGTGCTGCTACCCACATGAATGACATACATCACTGCATACTCAATCATCCACCGGACTAAACGAAATCCGTCCTATTTCTCCTGGCAGATGATGGACCCGACTTTCATCCGAACCATGGCATCAACGAGCTCTACTATTCCCGACTCTTCCGTGACCTGGAACTGAATGCCATGGTCGTCACCTGTTGTGCACCGGGAGATTCCGCACTCAACCCCATCGAGAACTTGTGGGCCCCTGCACCCGTGCTCTCACCAGTGTATATCTACCAGCGAGACTTCTCCCGGCGAGGATAGGCCACCAAACGAGCAGCCGGGCCTTTCAGATGGTGACCTGCAGGATAAGGAAAGCATGGTATTCAACTCGGCAATGGCCAAGGTAAAAGACATCTACTGGCGCAGTTTACGTTATACCGAGCAGCGTGTGACTGTTCATGTTGAGCGGAGTGGTGAGGCCCCTCAGCCGAATGGTCAGGATTATGGGAACGTTAAGCTTGGCATCAACAAGAGTGCAAAGCAACTTCGCCAGAGTGATTTATATCCTGAGTTCACATTCATGTCCAAGCACATCGACAAGAGGATAGGGAAAGTTATTTTCGCTTAGACAAAAAAGGTATGTATAAAATAAGTGCTCAGCGGTCAGAAACCAATCTAACATAACGCTTTAGCATAAAATATTTGTAACTGAAAATTAGAAATGTTTAAGAAATGTCGAACATCGTGGTCTGTTGGATTCCAGATGTGCTGTTCTAAGAGTACCGCTCTCTTTGCCTCCATGAGGAGCCCGAGGTCCTCCTCCTCACTCCAATCACTTGAATAGAAACAGGTAGTCCTTAAAGCTTTATATAGCTTTAAGCTATCAGAGAAGTATCATTTTTCAATTTGATGAGAAGGAATTATTCTGGTGACATTATCTTTCAAAAAGTGTATAAAACATTAGACAATATAGTTCATGTTTAACATTTTTATACTTTAATTGACACGGTTATTGCCTTTTGGTTGAAAGATTTCACATTCCTCAGACCTATGCAATGGGATATTTTGTTCTATAATAGAATACATCCTGTCTGATAATGCAAGCAGTCAGTACAGAACAAGTTTGATGTTATCTACAATTCATGCATCAAGAAAGGTCAACAGTGGATGGTGCCATACCCTTGGAGAAAAGACCCAAGTCAGCTACCAGACAATCGGACACAAGCTGAAAGGGCGTTAGAGTCTACGGGAAAAAGGCTCAAGAAGAATGCTGAGTATGGTGAAGCAAACGACCAACAGATGAATGAGTTGCAGGAAATGTGTTTCGCTAGAAAACAAACCGAAGCCCCAGGTAAATAAAGGTTCATCCTAACATCGTTTATCACATAATATCACCCATAGCAACCATCACATGGGCAATTCCATGATTAGGTGGACATGAGTAAAAAATTTAGAATTCAAATTTTTTTTTTTTTTTTGTGTGTATTTGACTAAAGACACCACAAAGTATCTGAAAAAAATATTTTCCACACCATACATTTGGTATAAGTGAGTGAAAATTGCAAATGAACATTGTTCATGTTTTCCTGTGAAATTTGTAATATAAGAGGAAAAAAAGTTATTTAAGTCATTATCAACATAAAAGTAACTATATCCTCACAAACCTATTGAATTTATTGAGGGAGTACAATGCCCTCATGGTTTCATTAAGCAAAATTCAAGTTAAAAAGTGATTTAGTCTACAGTTCACGAAATTCCAAACCCTTGATACGCCATGTAACGTTACCAACCAAAACATGAATTTATTTTTCTGGAGAGAAAATCTGGGGGCTATTAATTGTCATATTTCAAATTTTCCTTTCCTATACAATGCTCTATTGAAGTAAAGGAACCAGAATTACAAATATTCTATGATGTAGAAAATATTAGCAGTCAAAATCTGTAACGTTACCAACCATGTAACGTTACCAACCAGGCTTAAGGATTGTAACGTTACCAACCATGATATTAGTGCCAGGAGATACTTATTTGTAAGCCTTAATCAGAAGAAAGTGAAGTGATTCTTTAACTAAGACAAGAGATGGCAGTATAGAACATTTATTAAAGGCATGTGACAGCCATGTGACAACCATTTAAGCAGCATCATATCTGTGTAGAATCCATGCAGCATCACATTTGGGAAGAGTCAAATCATCTTTACTGTATTAAAACTCTTCTTGAATCTTTCTCCATGAAAGCAGTTCTAATTAGCAAAACTTGTTGAATCTCAATCTACTGTCACCCAGTGTCAGCATCTGGTAAGTTTATTTATTTTCAATTGTAGTAACTGTAATCTTTATTTATGTTTCTTGAAATACTTTAAGATCAGGCTAGGCTACTTTCTACAGTCTTCATTGTATGTACAGTTCACACTACACTTTTTAAAGTCAACATTGGCAATTGATAGTACATAAAATATTTAGTATCAACTACATGTACATGCAAATGTACATGTACATCAACTAGATGGAATAGATGCAAATGAAAAAGTGAAGGTTAATGAACTTTTTTGTATTTGTTTTTATGTGCATTGGCTAATTTGTTGCCGTGGAAACTTTCATCTTAATCCGAATGCAGTTGTTTAACACTTTGAGAAAACATGGCAATTGACCTTTACTCAAATTTCCAAAGGATACATTAAATATTATGGGAAATCATGAATTTTAAGTTATATGATTTCTTGTAAATTAGAAAAAAAAAGTGATTTTATTCATAATTGTTATATTGTATCAATTTTTCTGTATGGTGACTTTCCAACACTTATCCAGATTCGCACTAATAGAAGGATTCTAATACCAATTACGAATCTGGAAATCTTTGTTCATCCTGATTATTTTTTTTTTTTAAAGATTTGGTCTGTACAAAAATATTTTAAAAAATTATAATTATTTTTTGATATATAGGTCATCATGCCCAAGTTTACAAAGAAAGAGAAACAAAGGCACTACATAGAAAAGATGAAGAGGATGGGGAAGTATGAAGAATACTTGAAGAAAAAAGCAGCAGCCATGAAGAGGTGCCGGGAGAAGCAAAAGCTGAGAGAGAGGACCTTGCCAAAATATGCGAGAAAACAACTGGAAAGGGAGACGAAAGAAGCAACAAAGAAACGAGTAGCAAAGCACAGGAAATTGAAGAAAGAAAGAAAGGCAGAAGCAGAAGCAGAAGCAAGTCATGGGCCCTTCAAAAGTGCGATGGCACTCGCAAAAGCCACTGCCAGGGCACATCGGATAATGGATCGAGTACTCCCCGACACTCCTAAACGGCGAATTGTTGTCTCTCGCAAGTTGTATGAGAAAGAAGCTAAGCAAGGACATGAACTACCATCAGCTTCAGCAGAGAAAAGGAAGACGGGTCCTCCTAAAGTCAGTGAAGATACAGTGAAAGTCATCGAAGACTTCTATGAGAGAGATGATGTGAGTCGCCAGGCCCCAGGCAGAAAGGATGTAGTGACTATTTGGAATGCAGACGGAAAGAAGAAAATGCAGGCTAGACACCTCACTGCTTCAATTAAAGAGACATATGCCTTCTTTTGTGAGATTTACCCAGAAGTACATGTGGGAAAGTCCAAGTTTGCAGAGTGTCGCCCAAAGCATGTCCTGCTTAGCCAAAAGTTGCCACATAATGTCTGTCTCTGCAGGTACCACGAGAATGCCATTAATGCTTTTACTGCACTTCACAAGGCTCAACCAGAATTCCCTGCTTACACCCGTGATCTCCCAGCTTTGCTCCTTTGCAAGCAACCATCAAGAGAGTGCTGGATGAATGAATGTGCAGAATGCAAAGATGGAGCAGGATTTAGCAAAGCCTTCTCTTTTGAGGGATCCCTTAACAGCCCTTGCTCATGGCTTCAGTGGGAGACGGATAAAGATGGACGGATGATGAAGATTCAAGAGGAGGGAACTGTAGGAGAGCTAGTACAGCACATCACTGCCATCTTACCTCAGTTCCTGCAGCACTGCTATGTAAAGCGTGAGCAAGCATCAGCATACAATGCTCAGAGGGAAAAAGTTTCTCCTGAATCACATGACACCCACAGTGCCCTCCTCCAGGTGGATTTCTCTGAAAATTTTACATGCGTTGCTCAAGATGAAGTCCAGAGCGCACATTGGAATCAACGTCAAGTATCCCTCTTCACTGCAGCACTCTGGTACTCTGGATCTCTACATTCTCATATCCTGGCATCTGATGACCTCACACACTCCAAGGAAACCATCATAGCCTACCTTGATGTGCTGCTAGGATATCTACCAGATACGGTAACATCTATTTCTATCTGGTCAGATGGCCCAGCTTCGCAATTCAAAAATCGGTTTGTGGCAGCAGCACTCTGCACACTTCAAGAGGCTCACAAGATTCAAATCAAGTGGAACTTCTTTTCGACCTCCCATGGAAAAGGCCCCGTTGATGGGATTGGAGGGTCAGCCAAGCGCTTTGTGATGCAAAGAGTTCTGAGCCGCCAAGACATTGTAGCAGATGCAAGCAGCTTTGTTCTAGCAGCAAGCTTCATGGAGAATGTATGCGTCACAGAGGTCAAGTCAACAGAAATTGCTAAGCGGAATGAGAAGCTCAAATTGAAAGATGTTTTCATTCAGGCCAAGCCAATCACTGGCATCGGAAAGATGCATTTCCTGAAGGTCGTAAAGGATGAAGTGGTATCCCACATTCTCACAAAAGACAATAGGGCAGACAAGGATGATGTAGTGGTTACCCAAAGTGGTAGTAAGGCCATTGTAGTGGGAGATTGGTATGTGGTCGAGTACGAAGGAAAGAAATTTCCTGGTGAAGTTGTTGGGTTCACACGCAAGGGTGAGTTTCAGGTGTCAGTGATGGAGCCAGTGGGAAAGTACTGGAAATGGCCTACAAAAAAGGATGCCATTTTCTACATGGAGAGCAAGATGATTACAAAATTGGCTCCTCCAGAAGTTGTTAACAACCGTGGGCATTTCAAATTTTAGATTTGTATGGTATCAAGTAGGCCCTACATCAAATACATGCATTGGGTTATGGAATACAACCGCACATTTTTATTCTGAACTCTGTTAAACTTATCTCAACAAAAATAGTTACTTTGTGAAACCAAGTTATCATGTATGTTGACATGCATAATCCCATGGCAAATGGTGAACTTCAGAATCTAACATTTGGATAAAAAGTGTTGTAAATATGTTTGGATTGTTTCAAGTTGTGTCTGGGTAAGAGTTATAAATAACACTTACATTGATAACCATGTTAATTTACATGCAATTCCAAAGTGTATCTTTTGATTTTAAGGAAGGAGTACAGGTCTAAATCGACGGCAAATACATTCGTTAAAGAAGTTGTTAATAACCGTGGGCTTTTCAAATTTTAGATTTGTATGGTATCAAGTACATTTGTACATAAAATACATGCATTGGATTATGGAACAAAACAACACATTATCATTCTATTGTGTTATGGACTGAATATCTGCTCAATGTCTCTGTCATGATGTCATGAACTCTGTTAAAATTCTCTCAATAAAATAGTTACTTTGTGAAATCAAGTTATTATGTATGTTGACATGCATAATCCCACGACAAATGGTGAACTTCAGAATGTAACATTTGGATAAAAAGTGTTGTAAATATGTTTGGATTGTTTCAAATTGTGAGTTGGAGTTATAAATAACAGTTACATTGATAACTATGTTAATTTATATGTAATTGCAAAGTGTATCTTTTGATTTTAAGGAAGGAGTAGGTTTAACACTTGCTTTTTACAACGCTTATTTCTGCATGGACAAACTGTAACGTTACCAACCGGTAACGTTACCAACCATGAATTTTGGGTCTAATAAAAAATTGAAGAGTCAAGCTGCTAAAATTATTGGCTGAAATATTTATCATGACACTAGAATTGAAATGAATACGACACTTTGTTTGAGGTATCTCGCGTTTTAGGAAACTTTTGGTCTGAAGACACTGATTTTTTTCGCATGTCCTTTTTTTGTAACGTTACCAACCAACATTAAAAGTTACCATGGCGACTCTAATATTTGTTCAATTGTATTCATTCTTTTTTATATTATAGACCTAGGGTGGGTGAACATATTGTAACATGATTGTGACTTGAAATGAATAGATGGTGATGTAGTAGTAAAATGAAATATGAAAATTTGCTTAAATGTAACGTTACCAATTGTGGAATTGCCCACATCCAGATGTCACTCTGACAAAATAACAAAATATACAATATTTTGGGATATAGCCTGCTGAGCTACTAAAACTAAAAGAGGCCGAGGATTGTCTCAACGAATCCAATGATACGTCAGGAGCTGTCGCAGGTGCGAAGGGCAAAATCGTCGAAGGTACGAAACACCTTCGATGCAACGGAATTGAATAATTCCGTCACGTATGCCGGAGAACAATTAGTGTTCACCACTTATTGGCCGTATAAACAACATTTGCCAGCTATACGATGTAACGCTGGCAAATACATGAAATTTTTGTGAAGTATTTAATTTGAAACTTTGCATTTTAATGCATTGCAGATGTTTTTCAGTGATACCAAGAATCAAACTACATGTATTCTGTAATTTGTCAAAATTTCATTGTTGAAGGAGGGGGAGGGGCACACAAGAAATTTGTTACGGGGCGGGGGGGGGGGGGGACATTATTCTAAATTCAGAGGCGCGAAAATCTGAAATGGTGAACTTGCACCGAGCTAGAGAGATGTTGGTTTTCGGATATTTCTTTAATCAACTGGATGACTACAAATTTATGTTGCTATATGACATTAACAAACCATCAAATCCGGATTTCCAATACAAAGAATACAGCAACTTTGATCTCAATGACTTAAATGACGATGAGTGTAATGCATATTTCAGGTAAGTGTAACACCCATAAAGTGTGACTAGTATGGCCATCGTATTAACTACAGTTGCCCCTCTCTCTCTCATCTCTCTCCAATTCTTTTCACCTCTCTCTACTGTGTGGGGATATGCACCTGTTATGCACATAACCCTACAGGCCTCTCTATCCTCCACTCTCTCTTCTCTGACCACCTCTCTCCTTGGAATGTTATCTTTAGTCTGCTTATCTGGACATTGCAAACATGTGGTCATTCTTTTTTTGCTTCTAAACAGTGTGAGGGGAAGACGTGTACTGGTGCTGGCTCCCTTTTATAGCCCTTCACTGCGGAGAAACGAATCTTCAGCTTTCTTGAAGAGATCACGCAACTCCATCCCATCAACCCTGTCCATTGGATAACAGCCTCCATATTTAAATCGACTTATATGAACGCTATGCAGCAATGATCATATAGGGAACGCTATCCTGAATTAATTATTGTTCTCCAACAATACGCGGTTTGATAGCAACGTTCCATATTTGTTGATGAGCGGACAATCTTCTTCTTCTTTATAAACGACCGGTCTTATTAATATAAATCGTAGTGGGCCCTTAAGTATATTATCTTTGTTTATTTGATTATCTGTAAAAGTATATCTCATGCCTTAGCTTTATCCACCCTTCGGATAAGCAGATTAAAGGTGAAACAGTAAATCAATAACTATTGTCTTTATATCCCTTTGTTGACTGTATGTATGATATTGAAGCACGAACCTGGTGTTACATAAGTATAGCCTAACCTAAGTATAATAGGGCCTGAACTTGAAGTTGAAGTTCTGTGTGTGAACTATTTTTAATCAACACCTATTCATATGCTGACAGCTAGTAATTTACTATAAGGTCTACTATAGAGGGATTTCCTGACAATGGCAGGCTGTTAAGAGGAGCAGCGCCTCTTCAACTACAGGCAAAGCAGTGCTAGAATGGTTATTAAAGGGGACTTTGGAAGACTCAAAGGCATATGGCTTTGCCTCCTAAAGCGGAACGATACCCCTCTAGAGAAGCTCTCCAACGTTGTGATGTCATGCTATGTCTTACACAACATACCGTAAATCTCCGTGTATAAGGCGCACTTATTTTACCGTCGGGAAAAATCAAAAGTCGGGGTGCGCCGTATACACAGGTACAGAATATTTTGAGTCCTCAAAATGCAACTTTTTATTGGTTTTCAAAAATCTCTGTGTCTCAACATGAATTTCATAATGAAAACAAAGAATAGAATCTACTATATGAAGTAAAACTACGTTCCTCATTTGAAGGGAAAAGATTTTTTTTTTTTTTTTTTTTTTTCAGTCTCGATAAATTATGCCCTTCACAAAGCACTTTGCCGGCCGAAGCTCTCCCGTGTCTTCAGCTCACTCACCTGTATCATGCAGCTCACTTACACGGGGGCAGATTTGGTATCCTACCACGATGTGCGGTGTAATATGGAATTGCGATTTTAACCTGCGCAGTTGCGTTGCGCGGCAGCTCGCTTCGTAAGAAACGATCTTTCACGTCCCTTCTTTTACTTTTTGGCAATATGGTACGGACTTAGATCTAAATTTACCGGCAGATTTTATTTGAAAAATAATTTATGCAGTTTATTTTCGTCTTCATATCAACAATGCAACATAAAATTGTCGGTAAGTTGTGTGGAGTTATTCTAGAAATGTCCTGTACCATTGTATAGTCATTGTAGTCCCATATGTTCAAATGGACGTGCTGTTTTGACTGCTGGATTTTGTTGTTGTTGTGCAAAGGTCTAACCTTGTTCACAAGCACTTCAACTGTGCCTCGTAATAAAATGAATGTATTTCCGAACTCTGAAATAAAACAGGATCTGATCTGGTTTTAACAAAAAGCAACAAAAAACAAATAAAAGCAAAAATAATTTCCTGAATTTTTTTCTTCCCGATTTTTTTTTTCTTCCATTTTTTTTTTTTTTTTTTTTTTTTTTTTTTTTTTTTTTAAGTCTTAAAAATAGGGGTGCGCCTTATACACAGGTGCGCCTTATACACAGAGATTTACGGTATGCAAGATAAGACGTGACGCACCACTGGAGTACTGGTTGGAGGCAGCTGAAGAGTGTTTCAGCCAGCTAGACCTGGACAGCATCAGGCTCAGGAGTCGCTAGGTGGGGCACTTCAAACACTCTGTAGCGGCATCACAGGCTATAACAAAGAGGGGAAGGCCCATTCACAAGAAAGCTCAACAACATTGCTTCTGTGATATTTTCTTTGTGTTCTTTCTGCATCAAAGGTATGGAAACACATCATGCCTTCTGGATGCGACATACCACACCACAAAGTATGCCCTTCCCTTGTTTTTCTTAGCAGTGAAAACCAACTATGGTTACAGCGTAGTTGGTGAGTTTGTCGTACAATTCAAGACCACTGCAGCGATCAAGCAGGGGTTGTGTACCATCCAGAAATGGATGTCGGAGGAAAGCGAGGCATGGAATCCGTCATTTTTAAGACATATTTTTCAGAACGGGAGATAAATGCCATTGAACAGATATTTCCAGGTAATAGCAATGATTAAGTCTTGTAGGTTTCTTCACAATACTTGTTCCAGTCTTTGAAAATACAACTTCAATTTATGGATTCAAGACAATACCGATTGTGTACTAGCGGAAATACTAAAGACTGTTAAGTCTTTGGAGGTTTCTATGCTCTCAAATGCCCGCTCTCTATCTCCCGTGGCTACTGATGTTCCAGAAAACCTGGAGGGGACAAAGAGCGAGGCCGATCTCCGATCTGGAAACCAAGAGGCTTACAATCAGTGAGTACTGGTGTAGTTAATGTTAGTGACCCGCCTGACTCTTTGGTCGGTCCCTCTGACAAGGAAGTTAATGTTAGTGACCCGCCCAACTATTCGGTCGGTCCCTCTGACAAGGTAGTTAATGTGAGTGACCCGCCTGACTCTTCGGTCGGTCCCTCTGACAAGGTGCAGGGTAAGGGTAATGTGTCTGTTCAAACTCAGGGAGGATATGCAGATACTACGGACTCTGTGGAGGCGGTAGTGTTAACTAAAATAAGTAGCAATTCTATGTTTTATGTGCCTATTTTATTTGGGAATGTTAAGTTAAGGGCAAATGTAGATACCACTGCTGAAGTTTCCATCTTTTCCGACAAACTCCTTACTCTTCTAGATCCCGCAAATCGGCGCTAGTATGTATCATTATAGGAAGCCTTGCTGGACTTTCAGAACTAGCTCACAGGCCTAACGTCACAGTGGGTTATAAAGAAGGCATAAATTATTTTGTCCTATTGGATATACATGAAAACAAAATTCTCAATCAAATACTTATTTCTCGAACAAAGACAACAATTTATTATACATCTGTTTTATATTTCAGTCTTGGGTATGGGGCAACCGGTGTAACGAAGGAGTGCAGGTTAACACAAACAACGGATTTGAAAGGCAGAATGGAATATTTAAATATTCCTTCTTGGAGAAGAAAAACGACACAAGTATTTCTGCCTACTATGAATAGGGACATTTGTGTGTACCTACTGGATAAGGACCCTCCATTGGCGGCGAAGAAGTTTAGATGTTCCCGGAAACTTCTGACAAATGTCAAACTGAAAGCTATCGGAAGAAAACGGATCAGGCTGGAAACAATCCAACTCATACAAGCCTTTTATGAGGAAAACTCGAGTCCCCTACCTGATAAGAAGTTAGTAAGCAAGAAGACCCCAAAACCAAGACACATCATGCGGTGCACCATCATGCAGTGCACCATCATGCGGTGCACCATCATGCGGTGCACCATCTCTGAACTGTACTCCCAATATCAGAACACGCACCCAGATCACAAGGTTTCATCCGGCGTGTTCTTTGCATACAGGCCAAGGCATGTCGGGACCAAATCCCAAGCGAAGTACATAGGGTGCCTCTGCAAGGATTGTGAAAATATTTTCCTGAAGCTCAAAGTCATCAATTAATTACAACCTGGGATATTCAAGGATGAGTACAGCCTGGTATCGGCAACTAAGTGTACCAAGTCAGATGGTGCCAAATTCAACAATCCTGCATGCATCAAACGCCAGTGAAAGGATTGTGGAACACATTAGTTGAATGGCATCCTTCAACCACTTCTTCGTACCCCAACACAACAGATTACTTGGACTGCGGAGATGGCTTGATTATATTTTAAAGTTCGTTTTATCTATGTTTTGATCAATTCATGCAGGAAGCAAAAACGAAGATTGAACGATTCTGGCATCGGGGATGAGCTGGAGAAAGGCAGAGATCCCATTCAGGAATCGGCAATACTGTTGTGGATTGGCATAACTATTTAAGGGACGTATGCACCGAACATTATATAGATCATCCTAAAAAATTAGGTGGTCCAGGACAAAGTTTGGCAGGCGGAAGTACAATCGTGGAAGGTATAAAGAGGGGCACTGGGTGTTAAGGGGTATTGATAGAGACATAAAACAAGTTTTTATGCCAAAGCTTGCAGCAAGAAATGCTGCCACCTTTCTCTCAATCATACAACAATACGTACTGTCCGGCACCACAGTCTTAACCGACCAGTGGCTGGCCCATCTAAAAAAGAAGTCGGACGTCTGGAACCACTTTACGGTGGATCCAAATGATGAGTCGTTTGCCATTTGCAATTACTGCAGGGATCGAAAAGCTTGGGGCAAAATAACACATACTTTTTAAACACCCCCAACACCGATTTTAAACGGAATTTTAAAACTTTGAGGAAAAATTACTTTAAAGAAAAAAAGATTGACTGCCATGTGGGTCTACCCCGGCCAAAGCTATCTTCTACTTTTGACGGCATATCTACCGATATGGTTCCCTTTAAAACGAACCCCCACAAATCAAATGCCTTCAATATTTAGTCAAATTTATAATTATAAACACATCTTCTTAGCATTCTTCGGCTTTATTTCAACCTTACATTATTCAGACTATTTATAGGGGCCAATTCAGTCATAGCAATATACACATTGGGGCGTATCTTATGTTTGTGGAGGCCGCCGCAGGTATCTCTCGATTTTGGGGGCCAACGGCCGCCGTTTCCAAGACGTAGAGCAAATGTGAGAATCACAATATTTCAATTAGCAAACAGACTGGGAAAGGGGGGGGGGTGGTGATTAATATTTTGTTATAAAATATTTACTTCAATTAAGGTAATGGGTGATTTATTTTTTCAAATAAAAAATATAGGCACAGAGGAAGTTGTCTGCAGAAGCAGCTTGTGAGTTGGCAGAGTTCATGAAGCACTCCACAAATACTGCAAAGAAGTACTATACTGCCACCCAGGATATGGATTCTGCAAGAAGGGCCAGCCAGGCAATTTCCCAAACTTTGAAAGAGGCAAGTATTTTTTTTTTAAATGCTAGTATATGCATGTTTCGTGCAATGGATGTTCTAGATATATGAATAAACCGTACCTCTCCCTGTAAAAATACAGGACCCTAAATGGAATAATTTGAAGAAATAATTTAGTGCCGTGTCCCTACTGGTTATTACCTTGTCCTTTTTGGCCCTCTCGAGACATCTCCAGCAGTGCCTGGCAGCACCGGTGAGAGGTGGAGCAGGGGAACCAGCTCGAGCGGCTCAAGTCACTCAACCCGTCCTCAAACAGACCGTTGCTAGGCGGAACCAATACCCTAGTGACAGCGACAGGGCGAAAGCCATCCACCGCTCAATCGGGAAGATGATAGCCGTCGATTTGAGGCCGTATTCTGTTTTTTGAGAATGACGGCTTCAGAGGGCTTCTCACAACGATGGATCCAAGGTACAAAATCCCGTCAAGATGGTTCTTTTCGGAACGGGTGATACCCGACACGTACTCTGAAGTGAAGGACGCTTCAGAGTCTGAACTTTCAAAAGCTCTTCATGGCATTAGCTTCACCACTGACATGTGGAGGTCCCAACAGAACAAAGAGTACATGGTGGTGACTTTCCACTTCCGGATAAGAAGTTGGTGAGCAAAATAACACAGAAGCCACAGAACATAATGAGATGCACAATCTCCCATCTGTACCAAGAGTATCAGATCCACTTAACAAAACAATTGCTCACATGGGTATTATATAATGTCATATGTATTGTAAATATGTTATTTTTGTTATTGTTGTCCAGAAATGAAACCTGACTAAAAAGAGAAAACCACGAGAAGCAATAGCATAATTTAACAGTCACTGTATCTAAAAAAGTGAAAACCACGAGAAGCAATAGCATAAACAGTGACTGAAACCTTGTGTCTTTATTTACCATGTTGATGTTGACATGCTGGTGAGAAGAACGAGTAAGAGATTGAGAGAATGAGAGAGGGTGATACCGATTAAGGTCTGGAAACAACTTATCCTAAAAATGTACATCCTTATTTCCAAGGACAGACATGAAAACAAATCTTTCATTGTGTTTGAAATTTTGACCACTAGGTTGACACAACGTGGACACTACCTGTCAAGCGTGCCCACATGCATAACACATCCAGAGATATGTGTGTATTTTTCCACAGATGATGATTCAGGCAAGTGTCTCCGAGAGAGAGATTCAGAGCATGAAGCACCCTCAATTAAATAGAGCCGTACGAGAAATTATTGGGGACCTGGATTTCCCTTCGC
This sequence comes from Strongylocentrotus droebachiensis, assembly GCA_035222895.1. Taxonomy (NCBI): domain Eukaryota; kingdom Metazoa; phylum Echinodermata; class Echinoidea; order Camarodonta; family Strongylocentrotidae; genus Strongylocentrotus; species Strongylocentrotus droebachiensis. The sequence goes on along the minus strand of JAVYIG010013952.1, from coordinate 7,639 downwards.
GAAGCTTCTCAGAAGTATACTAATTTATTAGAGGTTTGTAACACGTATATAAATCATAATTTCTGTGTGAAAGATGCATGATGTAAAACTGAATGCCAACACTGTCATTTTGCCACAGCTGATGATTCGGGCCAGTATTACAGAAAAGAATCTGATGACCGTACGACACCCAGAAATAAATCAGGCTGTGAGGGGGATCCTCAGGGATCTCCACCTCGATACTACATACTTTACAAACGTTTATGAGGATTTTGGGGTTATAATACACAACAAACGAAATTACTTGAAACGGTGAGTTGGTTTCATGTGATATTGTGGTAAGCTTCATGGAAATGACTGTAGCACCCAACATCACAATTTATTTTATATTTTAATCATTCAAGGTTGCTCTAAGAGTTCCTACCAATCTATGTCTGCTTGGACAGAGAGAAGAGTGCGTTCCTGGTACCATGTGGACATGCCCTTTGCTTCCCATGTGGAACTCATTTCAATGCAAATCAACTGGAATGTCCATTTTGCAAGGGAGAGATTACAAATGTGGGAAAGATATTTCCATAGGGGTGATAAAGATGATAGCACCACCAGCAGCATCAGGGGCACCCACTGCATCCCCTTCAGGGGCAAACCCAACCCCCGCTGTGGAGGAGATGGACGGTAACCCTCCAGTTTCCTCACCCTCAAACACAGAGATGTCAGGATGGGGCTCATCCATCCTCTCTGCTTCAGCACCACCAGCAGCATCAGGGGCACCCACTGCACCCCCTCCAGGGGCAAACCCAAACCCCAGCGGCCGGGAGGTTTGGAGTAAACACGGTTGTGTTAGGATGGGAGAGGACACACTTGAATGTCTCATGAGAATCACCATTTCTGGTCCAGCTCCAGAGAACTATCCATTTTTGGATGCAGTCAAACCATGGGCCTCCAAGAAAGAGAGGAAATACAGGCTTAAACTTGTCTGACAATTTTGAATGGTAAGATATTTTGTTTTAAACTTTTAATGATCTAGTTCAGAATTTGTATTACGTCATTCGATCTCTATATTAATTATAATGCACACGGAGAGTACTAGCAACGCCCTGGAGATCTGAACGAACGAGCTATTGTAGAGGAGCTAGACATACGACTCTTATTTCATCATGGCCCGGATAATGGCAGCGTCAAGGTCGTCGTCAAGATCGAAAGCAGACAAATGCTTTCGGGAATGTTTGATTTTTTTTGATGAAGAGAACACGTCCAGTATTGTGCCAGCGAAATATGTCGCAATTGAAGCCACAAAAGCAAATGTTGGGAAGGGGACAGCAGTAAATTTCAGTGTCCAGAGGCAAGAAGGTAGACCAGGTAGTACATCATGTACGAAGTACCGGAACCCTCGTCTAGACCAATTTGACATCATGATAATTTAGATTTATCAAACATTGCAAACAAATAAAAAGAGTGGGGAAGGTCAAGAGACCTGTATGAACTATGAGCAACTTGAAAATATGTTGGGCGATCGACCCACAAGAGACCAGGCTGTATTAACGGGGCAGGCAGGGAGGGGTGAGGCAGGGAGGGGGAGGCAGGGAGGGGTGAGGCAGGGAGGGGGAGGCAGGGAGGGGTGAGGCAGGGAGGGGTAGGTCATGTGATGGAGAGCAGGGAGGGGGAGGGGGAGGGTGGGGTACGTGGAGGATGACAGTACCGGGTCCATATCGGATATGAAGGAGTCTGAAGATGACACCATCAATTTAGAAGAGGGCATGAGATCTGCTCGGAAATGGAAGCAGAGTTGATAATTATGCAACCTCGAGTCACCCCCCCCCCCCCATCCCTCCGGACGTGTTATATGCCTGTATAATTACGTTGGGGTCGCTTGCACCTCCCAAACCACTAAGGTTTTACGGGCCTATATTGATAATAGACAGTCATTCCATCAATGACAAGCTGATATTCAGATATTGTTGTTGACTTACAGGTTAGTCAAACTTATACATCCATCAGCCCATCAAGTGCACATCCATCACTAGGAAGGGGATAAGGTGCAGCAGAGATGCTAAAGTTGAAGGACAAGCTCCGAAGTGCACCACCCCACCAAGTGTTCGTCGATAACTCGGAAAGGAAGAATATGTAGCAGAGATGCACGATTCGAAGTGCTCATCTATCACGCGACAAGGCCGTTTGTGCAGCAGAGATGCCCGATTCGAGGGCGACGCTCCAAAGTGTACCCAACATCATAAGCTTATAATTTGTTTATTAATCTATTTCCACTTGTGGAATTGAAAGACCTTATCCGCATGATACTTGTTTTAAAGATGACCAACTACATGTTCGACAATAACACGAAAGGGGCGAGTCTGCAGCAGGGATGCAAGAGTTAAAGGACAAGCTCCAAAGTGTACCCAACACCGTAAGTTTATAATTTGTTTATTATATCTATTTCCACTTGTGGAATTGAAAGGCCTTATCCGTTATGATACATTGAAGACTTGGTACTTGCTGACAGTTGTTTAAAACAGTTTGTGGAAAACTTTGCAGATTTGTATTCCTTGCAGTTCATGACAATGAACCTTCACCAACTTGTACATTTAACTAGAACAGTACGTTTCACAGGTCCACTGTCTTCAAATAACTGTTTTGTATTTGAAGATTTCAATGGTTTTATTACACAAAATATTCATGGAACACAAGGTGTTGATACTCTAGTACTAAATACAATTAATTTAATCCAGGCAATTCCAGTACTCACCGAAAAACTTGGTAATGATGATACAGAGGTTATCGAGTTCATTGATAAGAAGAACTAACACTCCTCCAGTTCATGGGTTCATGTGTGTGATGAAATTTATCATATTGGTAAGGCTGGCTTGAAAACTTTGTCAGAATATGATTATGTTGATGTGCGGAACCGTTTTTGCCATTATCGGACAAGAACACCTATGCTGGTATAAAATATACGTAAAGAAATCTAATGTTTATGTATATGGATCTAAATACAAGGGGCTAGTGAAAAGAGATCAAAAGAGACCTGTGTGAACTATGAGCAACTTGAAGATATATTGGGCGATCGGCCTACAAGAGTCAGGCTGTATTAACGGGGGAGGCAGGGAGGGGGGGGGGGGGTACATTGAGGATGACAGTACCGGGTCCATATCGGATATGAAGGAGTCTGAAGATGACTCCATCAATTTGGAAGAGGGCATGAGATCTGCTCGGAAATGAAAGCAGAGAGTTGATAATGCATCATCGAGTCAACCCCCCCCCCCCCCCCATCCCTCCTAACATGTTATATGCCTGTATACTTATGTTGGGGTCGCTTGCACCTCCCAAACCACTTAGGTTGTACGGGCCTATATTGATAACAGACAGTCATTCCATAAATGACAAGCTGATATTCAGATATTGTTTTTGTCATACACGTTAGTGAATCTGTATCTGAACCGGCCAACAAAGTGCACATCCATCACTAGGAAGGGGATAAGGTGCAGCAGAGATGCCAAAGTTGAAGGACAAGCTCCGAAGTGTACTCAACACCATGAGTTTATATTATATAATGCAGTCTTTCCCTGTGGGCTCCAAAGTTTGGAAGAAGAACATGAGGAATACAACACGAAAAGGAGGCAAGTTGAGCGCCAGGGGAACTTGGCCTTACATGGTCGAGAAATACATGAAACAAGGTCTCTATCTCCTCCGAGATGTTTCCAGAGATGTGGTCTTGAAACAAAAGGTCAACGGCGCACATCTCATTCACTTCCGTAAGGATGCATGAGGACGAGCATGTAACAGTCATCTGTTTGCCGAGTAGTGAGGGATATTTCAGAATCTGTTGCCAGAATTCATGAAGTTTCCTACAACAAGGCAAGAAGTGACTACTATTCTGAGAATAGGAGGACAAAAAGGTGGATTATTTGTTATAAGAAATTTGGGCGAAGGAGGAAATGAAGCAAAAATTAGATGGGACAGTTAGGAACATAGTTGTGCATGAAGAAATGGTACAGCTTTTAGCGTAGGCAGGATATTAAGTGAGATCCCTAACTTCCATCCAAAACAAAATTAAAAATCTAAAGAGGGGATTCCATCAAACACTGCAAACAGATTAAAAGAGTGGGGAAGGTCAAGAGACCTGTGTGAACTACGAGCAACTTGAAGATATATTGGGCGATTCGTCCACAAGAGACCAGGCTGTATTAGCAGGGCAGGCAGGGAGGGGTGAGAGGCTGGGAGGGGTGAGGCAGGGAGGGGGGGGGGGTAGGGTACGTTGTTAAGGATGATGGTACCGGTTCCATATCGGATATGAACGAGTCTGAAGATGACACCATCAATTTAGAAGAGGGCATGAGATCTGCTCGGAAATGGAAGCGAAGAGTTGATAATGCGTCCCCCCCCCCCCCTCCCATCCCTCTGGGCGTTATATATGCCTGTATAATTATGTTGAGGTACTTTGCACCTCTCAAACCACTTAGGTTTTACTGGCCTATATTGGTAATATATTGTCATTCCATAAATGACAAGCTGATATTAAGATATTGTTGTTCTCATACAGGCTGGTTAATCTATACCTGAACCGGATTCCTCAATGTGCGTCCATCACAAGGAAGGGTTCGAGATGTAGCAGAGATTCCCGATTCGAGGGCGTCGCTCCAAAGTGTACCCAACATCATAAGTTTATAATTTGTTTATTATATCTATTTCCACTTGTGGAATTAAAAGGCCTTATCCGCATGATAATTGTTTTTAAATTTTTAAAAACTAAATGCACGACAATAACGAGGAAGGGGCCGAGGTGCAGCCGGGATGCTAAAGTTGAAGGACAAGCTCCGAAGTGTACTCAACATCGTAAGTTCATAATTTGTTTATTATATCTATTTCCACTTGTGGAATTGAAAGACCTTATCCGCATGATACATTTAAGACTTGGTACTTGCTGACAGTTGTTTAAAACAGTTTGTTGAAAACTTTGCAAATTTGTATGCCTTGCGTTTCATGACAATGAACCTTCACCAACTTGCACATTTAACTAGAACAGTATGTTTCACAGGTCCACTGTTTTCAAATAACTGTTTTGTATTTGAAGATTTCAATGGCTTTATTACACAAAATATTCATGGAACACAAGGTGTTGATACTCTAGTACTAAATACAATTAATTTAATCCAGGCAATTCCAGTACTCATCAAAAAACTTGGTAATGATGATATAGAGGTTACCGAGTTCATTGATAAGACGAACTACCACTCTTCTAGTTCATGGGTTCATGTGTGTGATGAAATTTATTGTATTGGTAAAGCTGGCTTGAAAACTTTGTCAGAATATGATTATGTTGCTGTGCGGAACCGTTTTGCCATTATCGGACAAGAACACCTATGCTGGTATAAAATATACGTAAAGAAATTGAATGTTTATGTATATGTCTCTAAATACAAGGGGCTAGTGAAAAGAGATCAAAAGAGACCTGTGTGAACTATGAGCAACTTGAAGATATATTGGCGATCGGCCCACAAGAGTCCAGGCTGTATTAACGGGGGAGGCAGGGGGGAGGGGGGAAGTGATGTGATGGAGAGCAGGAAGGGGGAGGGGGTGGGGTACGTTAAGGATGACAGTACCAGGTCCATATCGGATATGAAGGAGTCTGAAGATGACACCTTCAATTTAGAAGAGGGCATGAGATCTGCTCGGAAATGGAAGCAGAGAGTTGATAATGCATCCCTGGGCTGGCTCATTTGCGACGCCAGGGTCAGTGCCCTGGGGGAAGTGGGATTAGACTATTCCATGGCCCCAGGGACGTGGTCGGCCCAGCTGAACCTTTTCCGAGCTATCCTGGGAAAGGTTGGTGCCACCGGCAGGGTCTTAATCTTGCATATCCGCGGGGAGAAGGCGGCTCCAACCTTGGATGGACCTTCCCGCGTCTGTAGGGAAGAAATCCAATGTAGGGTGAACAGGCACCAGTGAATTCACATCTACTGTTGCACATTGGGTCCTCGGGAAGTTGAAGCGTGGGTAAGGACTTTTCCCAACGCTTATTTCAGCTTCAACGCCATGGTGAAGTCATATAACAGGGACTAGCGGGCTGCTCTTAGCCTGATTCCGGCAGAGTCGGTTGTTACTGGAGACCGACTCTCCACACTTACCCGTTGGTGGTGGCTTTATTTACGCCACTCCTGCCTATATCGAGGAGGTGGGAGAGTTGGTAGCCGAGGTAAGAGGTGACCGTCTCCAGGCTCTCCTAGAGCAGACTCAGGTTAACGCCCAAGCGCTCTACGGCCCGTAGGTCGGGTGTCCACAAGAACTTCTGTTCCTATAGCACTAGGGAACTGTTAATTTATTTATTCCATAAATGACAAGCTGATATTCAGATATTGTTGTTGTCATACAGGTTAGTGAATCTGTATCTGAACAGGCCCACGAAGTGCTCATCTGTAACTCGACAAGGACGATTGTGCAGCAGAGAAGCCCGATTCGAGGGCGAAGCTCCAAAATGCACACAGCATCGTAAGTTTATAATTTGTTTATTATATCTATTTCTACTCGTGAATTGAAAGACCTTATCTGCATCATACTTGTTATTATGACGACCAACTAAATGCTCAACTATAACACGGAAAGGGACACAATGCAACAGAGATGCAAGATTTGAGGGCCTAGCTGCAAAGTATATATTTTTGTTTATTATATCTATTTTCACTTGTGGAATTGAAAGACCTTATCCGCATGATACATTGAAGACTCGGTACTTGCTGACAGTTGTTTAAAACAGTTTGTAGAAAACTTTGCAGATTTGTATTCCTTCCGTTTCATGACAATGAACCTTCACCAACTTGTACATTTAACTAGAACAGTACGTTTCACAGGTCCAATGTTTTCAATAACTCTTTTGTATTTGAAGATTTCAATGGTTTTATTACACGAAATATTCATGGAACACAAGGTGTTGATACTCTAGTAATCCAAACAATTCCAGTACTCACCGAAAAAACTTGGTAATGATGATATAGAGGTTACCGAGTTCATTGATAAGAAGAACTACCACTCTTCCAGTTCATGTGTGTGATGAAATTTATTGTATTGGTAAGGCTGGCTTGAAAACTTTGTCAGAATATGATTATGTTGCTGTGCGGCACTATTTTGCCATTATCGGACAAGAACGCCTATGCTGGTATAAAATATACGTAAAGAAATCAAATGTTTATGTATATAGATCTAAATACAAAAGGCTAGTAGAAAGAGTTCAAAGTGTGATGAAGTATTTACATGGCACTAGCATAAGATTTGGCTCTGTGCAATATTTTGTTCAGGTAGATGATGCTGTGGCTACTACAGTGGTAATTCCTTTCAAAGTAAATAGCTATAATGCTCAAGATCAGATTCACGCGGTGACGGCTTTGTCTAATACATGTGTTGCAATTCTTTTGCAAGAGATTATAAATTGTTCAGGTACTAGCCTTTGCTGAGATTTATTCCTGCCGCTTTCAGGATGAGATACAAAGTGTACATTGGGGGCACGCGTCGGCAACATTACACCCCATTGTCGCTTATTATCGGTGCCCAAGGTGTGGTGAAAAAACAATAGACTCATTAATAATGATAAGCGATGACAACACACATGACGACCACGCCGTCCAGAAGTTTTCAGAAGTAGCCATTAATCACCTGTTAGATTCTCAGATGG
>JAVYIG010013951.1:0-44177 GCA_035222895.1 Strongylocentrotus droebachiensis | reverse complement strand
CACACATTTTAGTGGTTTTGTTCAGGGTTTTGGCCAGAGTTGTTTCATGGTAATAATTCTTACTTCACTAAAAGTGCTCATGTGTAGATTCGTCATCATGTATGATGCTCATGGCGGTCTTGCCTTGGCAAATACAATACCGTACATGTATGCAACTTTCACTCAAACTGAGAACACACAAAACATAACAATCAAACATTTTTAATTTTCAGGTCAGTACACATGTATTGAATACAAGTACCAAGTTAAGTGTAAATTAACAAGGTAAAAAGCAAAGGGGAATTGCAGTTTTTACAAATTTGTTCTGAGTAATTGCTTACCGTATTTGCCGGCATAAAGGCCGCAGTATTTTTGGAAGAGAAAATATCAAAAAGTCAAAACCAGCACGAATTTGCACATATGGGACTAGATCTACGAACGGTACAATAACTATACATTTCCACACATCTTACCGACAATTTTATCTTGCATTGTTGACATGAAGACGAAAATAAACTTCCAAAAACAACATCTGCTGATAGATCTTGATCTAAGTTTGTGCCAATGCATTGCAAAAGTAAAAGAAGGGCCTGTTTAACGGAGCTGCCGCGAAGCATCCAGCACGCGAGGTCGCTATTTTGAATCCATTTCAATACACAAGAGAGAGGCGCCATGTAAACATCACAAAAACTACATACATGTAAGCTAGCATCAGTGCAGGATGACCGAGCGGTCTAAGGCGGTTATTTTAGTCATCAACACATGTACGCAAGAGATCAAATTCCTACTTTGACAAAAAGTTTTTTTTTTTTTTTTTTTTTTTTAAATGTCAAAATCGGGGTGCGGCCTATAGCCCACGGCGCTGCGGCCTTATCGCCGGCAAAATACGGTAACCCTATTTAGCCCGGGCTATTTTGAAACTGCATAGCCCGGGGGGGGGGGGGGCTTCTAAGGCCCCCCCCCCCTATGATCTCGGCCGTGAAACGCCCGATCGCCGCGAAAATTTGCATACATGTCAAGTGAAGTGTATAGAATACTATGGTAATTTCAATTTTTTGAAAAATGCACTCATTTACATATTTATGGTAATTTATGCAAATAAGGTCATAAAATTCACATGTTTGCTCATAAATCAGACATTATTCATATTTAAGTATTCTTTCTCACTACATATATGTGTTAAACCAGGGTTATTCCTTATGTTATCTATTGTTTTGATAATTTCTTATGTATTTCTTTGTTTTTTTAACTCATGTATTTTATTGTTTTTGTTGTTTTATTTCATTTCCAACTATAATTCAACTATTTTGACCCCAAATTAGACACCTAAACTATAAACAATGCTTTATCTCTTCATTTGAAAAATAAGATTTCCATATATGTTTTTTACACAAATCACAAAAATTAGCGATTTCAGGCTGACATGCAAAGACAAAAGGACACATGACTTTGTAATGGTAGGTCCGATTTTTCGAAAAATTTCTTTCAAAAGATGCGCAAGACTCGAAAGAAAAAAGTCACAAAATTTCAGTGCAAGACTTTCTTGCGTTAAAAAATTATCGCGAAAAATGTGGAGGGGGGGGGGCTTCTAAAGCCCCCCCCCCCCCCCCCGGGCTAAATAGCTCATCTGCACTAGTTTGGCCAGGAGGGATTACACCTCCCTGCAGGGTCACTGACAGGTGGCTATCTCATCAAATCAGCTCTCATAATACATTTATAGAAAAGGGGGACCATTGGGGACCAATGGTCACGGATTAGGCATTGTTTGCTATATAGAGGGTGCAAGTACAGTCAAACCTGTTCTACAGCGACCGCCCAAGGGAAACACAAAAAGTGGTCTTTGTAGACAGGTTCCTTTAGTACATGTTTCAATGAGAAACCATTTTCAAGGGAGACAAAAAATGTGCTTGGTGTAGACAAATGTTCTTTGTAGACAGGTGGTCACAAAAGCAGGTTTGACTGTACCTATAAGTACTGCGGTGGGGCTTTAAAAGAGCTACAAAATGTACATGTAGTTGATGAAGCCTGCCAAATAGAAAATGGATTGAATGTTCCAGTCCTACCAGTCAAAAGGTTAATGAGCGTGTATTTCTTTTCTTGTTTGTTTCCTGTCTTGATTATTCAGGCTCTTACTGTCACAGGAGAGTTACGAGATGGCTCGTATAGAAAGCATCTTGTGGAGCAAGCGGTGGAGGAGTACGGAAAGCTAGATATCTTGGTAAGATAACATTTTTTAGAGTATATTTAGTATAAAACTTGATTCCTGGGAAGTCCAAGGGACAGTATTTGGTGACATTTTCGGTCCTATGATGGTGACAGGAACATAGATTGACCCCAGGGAGGCGTTTCACATGACTTGTAATCAGTGACAAATGACAGTTTTTGTTATAAGCTACTGAAATCCTTGCTTCTGATTGGTTATCAACAGATTTGTCACTGATTTTTGTCATTTGTCATTGAAAAAAAGGCTATGTGAAACAGGTCCCAGAAGGAGTGTTTAACTTGATATTTTGGTCTTATCCAAGGTCTAGTACTAAAGGGCATGGAAATTAATCCAATTATCAGATATATATATACTAAAATCTTAAGTGTGTTTATAAGTAAGGGATCAAATAGCTTGGAATCGTCTTCTGATTATCTGGAATAGTATCCAAGGAGAAGCAGTATGTGGATCTACTTGATACAGAGAATGATATTTCTTTTGTAGTTGTGTTTGATAATGTCAGTGTTCTGGATCTGATAATTAGCATTATGATAGTTATGAGTAAACAACTTTTTCTTCCAAATGTTATTTGATGGTATGGGTAAAAGTATGATTTAACTAAAATACTAGCAAAACAAATTTCCTTTTTACAGTCAAATAGAATTTGAAAATTTTAATTGAAAAGGATATTTTCACAGATCCTGTATTTAAATATAAAAGCTACTGTATAAAAGTGATCTTACATCTCCATTTGTAGAACTATCTTTCAGACTTTCAGATCTAATGTGACAAGAGTAAAGAGTTAGGGACTTAGAGTCCTATTTTTGAATTGATGAGTTTCAAATCATACGCAGCAACAGAAATGATCAAACTCAAAGCAAAACAGTGTCACGTTTATCTTTATGTATGGAGCAAAAGTTACATGAAATAAGAGTCCATTTCCATCGCAGTACATTGTGCAATTCATGAATATGAATGGTTCATGAAGTGTCTAACTTTTGTTTTTAAGTGGCCCAAACATTGTGGAGCGTGTGTGCAGCGCTTTGTAACTTCCATTCACAAATCACTTCATTTGATATACATTTTGATTTTTCTTGGACTACAGTATGAAAAAGTGGGTGAAGTGAATACTTTTGGTGAATTGATACATACATTTGCTACAGCCAAACTTGCTCTGGGCTTTATTTCTTCACACATATACCTGTATGGTTAGGATCAGGTTTGCAATTGTGTTTTAGGGTGCGTTTAATCGACACTTTTTCACCCTAGAATCACGGTTTCTAAAGACGTTTAGTTTAAAACGCAATGCGTTCAAGCGATTTTTTCGTCGGTCGTAAAAATAAACGTGTTTGAAAACACAAACATGAAACGCTGAAAAAGATGCGTTTTGTATCATGATTCAAAAGAATCACGGTCGCTAAAATTCGATTGAACGGACGGAGTTCTCAATCATGATTGTATGACGAAGCCTCTTCCGGTTTGGGAAAAACCGCGCGCCCGCTGTGTATGTAATTTGCGTTCACTATACCATCGTGGCCTGTTCCGTTATGTTATTCCTTGTTTTTCCTTCTATCATTTTTTCTTTCTGTTTTTCCTTATGTTATTCTTTGTTTCTTCCTTCTATTCTTATGTTATTCTTTGTTTTTTTCCTTCTATCACCTTTTCTTATGTTATTCTTTGTTTTTATCATTCTATCATTTGCTCTTTCCGTCTTTCCTTATGTTATTCTTTGTTTCTTCCTTCTATACTTATGTTATTCTTTGTTTTTTCCTTCTATCACCTTTTCTTATGTAATTCTTTGTTTTAAGCATTCTATCAATTTCTCTTTCTGTCTTTCTTTATGTTATTCTTTGTTTCTTCCTTCTATCATCTTCTCTTATGTTATTCTTTGTTTTTATAATTCTATCACTTTCTCTTATGTTATTCTTTGTTTTAATCATTCTGTTACTTTCTCTTTCTATCTTTCCTTATGTTATTCTTTGATTCTTCCTTCTTTCACCTTCTCTTATGTTATTCTTTGTTTTAATCATTCTATCACTTTCTCTTTCTGTTCTTCCTTATGTCATTCTTTGTTCCTTCCTTTGTTCACATTCTCTTTCTGTCTTTCCTTATGTTATTCTTTGTTTCTTCCTTCTATTTTTATGTTATTCTTTGTTTTTTCCTTCTATTACCTTCTCTTTTGTTATTCTTTGTTTCTTCCTTCTATTCTTATGTTATGCTTTGTTTTTTCCTTCTATCACCTTTTATGTTATTCTTTGTTTTAAGCATTCTATTACTCTCTCTTTCTGTCTTTCTGTCTTTCCTTATGTTATTCTTCGATTCTTCCTTCTTTCACCTTCTCTTATGTTATTCTTTGTTTTAATCATTCTATCGACTTTATCTTTCTGTCTTTCCTTATGTTATTCTTTGTTTCTTCCTTCTGTCACCTTCTCATTCTTTGTCTTATTATTGCGATCTATGCTCAAAACAGCAGTCGACAGTCGGCCGTAAACAATTCCAGAAAGCGCGCGCCGAAGTTCCTGGGCCATACTGCGCAGTGTGATGCGCAGTGGTTTGGCTCGCAATGAGCTAGAATCAGCGTTGATGAAAAATCGCTTGAACGCAAACCGCAGTGACCTTGCTTTTTGTAACGGCGTTTTGAATTGTGATTCATGTTTGTGATTCTAGCTTCGAAAATTCGATTGAACGCACCCTTAGTTGGGTCTGTGGTTGAAGTTCAGAATTTGATTAGTGTAAGTAAATAAAGTGGAGCAATAGACCGGTTTACTATCATGTTAGAATTGTATGCATAATTTTCAAACAAAGATTGTTCTTGACAACCTGAAAGCTTGCTCGATGCTTGCCTGACATAGCAACAAGTAATATATACGTAGAATAGATTCCAAGTATTAATATCATTCATTAATAACAGGTTAAATGAATAACTTTCTAAGTCTAAAGATTCAAAGTCGAACTTAACTCTAAGTTGGACTTAACAATTATGGAGAGCCATTTGTAGCCTTAAAATAAAATATATTCAATAGTGAAAGTTCAAGTATTATAGACTTTTTATAAATTCCACATCAAGAACATGAAATGTTCTTGATAATAGAAACCATGAATGATTTGAATCAATATTTTATGCCTTTTAAAATAACTTTTACAAAATATTTTCATAGATGCTAACGGCTTTCCATAATTTTTAAGTCCAACTTAGAAATAAGTTCAACTTAAGATCTTTGTGAAACAACCCCCAGGAATGATACATCCATATATTTGAATACCGGTATGTTAGTAAATCTGTCTATTGTCAGATGAGTAAGTGTCTAGCTCATTTTGACCTCTTATCTCCTTAGGTCAACAATGCTGGCGTCATATCTCTGGGATCAATAGAAAACAGCAGTTTGGAAGACTATGACCTCATGATGGATGTCAATGTTCGGTATGTTCTCTCTAGCTTCCACCCCGATAACAGACATGCAAACAATTACAGGGGGGTTTGCACAAACACTAAGATCGACTTTAAGTTGGACATAAAGGTACTATGTCCCTTTTGCAGCGAACCTCAAATTCTGTAGAAGTTTGCAGGAATTATAAATATGTCATGTATGTCCTATCTGTGAAATTTAAACGTTAGCAGTGTCCTCATATTCAAATTATGCAAGGAAACCCGTTTACTTGCTAGACTTCACTGTCAGACACTATTGAGTGACTGACTGTTTTTTTCTTTTCTTTGGTAATAACATACATGAAAAGAGTTGTAAAGGGTACATGAGCATTTGTCTACATCAATAACCCACTTCTTGTGATGGCCAAGATTAAATTGATTGAATCTTTGCGCAGCATAAAACGTATGCCCATTCGGTACAATTGTCTGAAAATCAAGACTATTACTTTTGGGCTCTATAGCCCTAAAGTCGATTTGACAACTAATAGTCATTATTTGATAGATAGATGAGATACATGTAGATGGATAGATAAATGGTATTTTATTGCATCTTTCATGAATGGCAGTTTCACAACTGAATTGCACATGAGTTACACGAATTGGATATATACATTGTAAAAAAACTTACATAACATTTAGTTAAAAATTATTAAAACGTGACACGTTACTACTGCCTAAATACCATAAACAATTAAAAAACACTTAATGAACATAATTTCTACCAAAGAAAAAAGAAAAAAGGTATAAACATAATTACATGCCAACATAATATGGACTAAGACAAATTATACAACAGTTCGTCATGTTACAATATTGCAGTAGTGGGTATGGTGGTAAAATAATCAATGATAGCGGCAAAAGCAGGTGTATGAACATTTAGTAATATTTGAAGTAATTATTCAAATTTAAAAGTAAAAAGCAATTCAATATCATTAAAACATACCGGTACGATATACAAAATTATTACAAGAATGTACAGGAATCGAGTCATTTCAATGATAAATCATTACAATAGATATAAACATGAGCAAATTAACTGTTATTATACAGGCGAATCAAATTTGGAATAGGACTATTTTGCATGCGACTGGTTTTACATTTAAAATCCGGAATTTTCTTTGAATTTCTAAGTGTTCTAGTACAATGTTTTTGTGGGAGAAATTGTTTAAATTGATCAGTGAGTGATAATGTTTTTTGAAAGAAAGTAGTACATAAATATTGGCGTCTTTCATCTAATCTTTGTAATTGAGATTGTGCGAGTGAAATTGTATAGTTATCATAATCCCTCCGAAAAATTATCCGCAACGCTCTCTTTTGAACTCTCTCCAATCTCTCGTTTTGGTATTGCGTGAGTCCTCCACTCCACACAGGACTGGCATATTCAAGTAAGGGGCGAATATAACCCACAAAAACAGTAATAAGGTCTTCCTTTGGAAGACCATATTTCACCAGAGAACGTATTTTCCCACTTGAAGACATTTTCAAGCCCCACCTTTGTTAAGGAAGTTCTAAACAAGTATTATCTTTCAAATGCAGTTGGAATTTAACTTTTTCATTTTTTTGGCCTGCAAATGGGACATAGTACCTTTAAGTTGGACTTAAATATGGCAGTCCATTCATTCCACTGTTTGCTCTCACCATTTATTGGCATTGGTCTCTCAAGGGATGTACATATCCTGGTCACAAATCTAGAGAATTTACATTTTACCGAGTACATATATTATCTAAAGATCATAATGGTGAGAGCAAACAAAGGCACGAATGGCCAGCCATAGTTAAGTCCAACTTAAAATCGATCTAAGTCTTTGTGAAACTCCCCCCAGTACTCTCAATAGCCATGAATCAGTAGTTGTGGAGTCTGTCTGGCGGCCTAATTCCCAGTTTGTCTAATGCCTATTTTGTTTACTATCCATATGGGTTGATAATCATTTAGGCGTAAATTATAATCATCAAATGATTATAGAACCTTCTGGATGGTATACAAAATGGGCATTAGGCTAACTGGGAATTAGACCGACTGGAAATTAGACCGACTGGAAATTAGAACAAATGAGCAATAGACCAAATGGTGAGAAGACTTAAATGTATTGGGAGATAAGACCAAATGAAAATTAGACCAAATGGCTATTAGCCTGAATGGTCATTAGACGTAATGATGATTAGACCATGTGGATAGTAGACTGGCAGGGTGTAGACCATATGGGAATAGACTAATGGGGTAATAGACAAACTGGTTGCAGACCAAATGCTATTCACCAGAAATATAAGCTATATCTGAGTGAATACTAGTATCTCATTTCTGACTAGATTCTCAAAAAACCACTGTAATGCTATACACATGTGACAACAGAGTAAATGGTGATTTCTCTGAATAGAATAATACCGGTGTAATACCGGTAGTCAAGTCATAAACATCACAGTGTTGTTACATAGCATAATATATACATATCATGGAATCTCTAGTTTAAAAAAAAAATATATATATATATATGAGTTTTGGCAATGTATGAAGATACTTTTACGCATTCAGCAACAATTTTTGGATTTGATTGCTGTGCAGTGTAAAAAAATACAATTTGTTCATGAGAACTCTTCTGGGGTTTGCTGTTGTAAAAGTGACATTTCCTCTCAGTAATTTTCATGATTTATCAGATCTCATTTTTAGTTTTCCAAATCTTTCTTTGGGTTTCTAGATTGAGCTAAATTGCTCACTGCTCCTTAGTATTATTTTAATTAGTTTTGAATTAAAAGAAACTCAGCTGTAACTTTATCCCATTGGTTTGATAATTTTTTAAATGTAACATTTATGTGGCACTTAACAGTAATTTTAGTAAACACGATATTATCTTTGCAGGTCCGTGTTCCATCTGACATCATTAGCAGTACCACATCTCATTGAAACAAAAGGAAACATAGTCAATGTATCCAGTGTCAATGGTCTTCGAGCAGTAAGTTAATTGTTATGAAGAAAAAGAGTAATTAGATCAATTTATATAGTGCAGCTACTATATAAATATACTCTAATGCGCTGTGATGAAAACAAAGGTTCTAACAGTGCTACTTTACAGAAACACAATTAAAAAATAACTATTCAAAAGCTCCTGAAAATAAGCGCGTCTTCAACAGAATTTTGAAGACAGCCTAGGTTTTTCTTAAAGGTATAGACCAGTTTTTAAAACGCCCCCTCTCAAACAATGAAATGCAAGCTCTTATTATCAATCATGTGAAAGAATATGTTTTGACTAATACGTGATGATACAAATTTTGCCGGGAGACCGCCTACTAATTGATATACAGTGTATTTGGTAAATTATCACATCGATCCGGCCTGGATAGATATCGCATAGTCCCATATACATCTTTCTGTGTACAGTGCTTGTAACTTTACCAAGACTGGGCCAAATTTCTTATCATTTTGATGATTCCAGAACCTTGCAGTACACACTAATACATATATGCTAGATGATCAACCTTTTCTGATCGATTCCACAACGTTTCTTTCACAATGCAAGCGCATGACTAGAACTGGTCTATACCGGTACCTTTAAGTTTAGAAGTTGGTTATTCCAAAGCTTTGGAGCAGCGCAACTAAAATCTCCAAGAGTAACGTTAGTTTATGTGTGCGGTAGCTTGTCCTGTGTAATTAGCAAGTTAGGTGCATATGGATGTGATTTAAAAGATAATCATTCAGACAAAGAATTTAGGGCTTGACCATTCAATGCTTTGAGGAATCGGACACAAGTCTTGCACATGCATTCTGACCAACTTGCAACTGAGCAGCTTTTACATAAATATGTGGTTTGTTTGTGTTGCCAAACTAGAATATGAATGGCCCTTTTCAGACAACTTGTGGTATAAAAGCTGCTTTAAAAAAGCGTTTCAGCAAAATTCAATATTTGACGTCTGAGTGGCAAGAGGCATCGTTTTTAAGGGTATGAAAAATCATACATGAAGCTTGGGGAAACCAATGTCTTTAAGTGCACTCATTGATCTGTGTATTATAAGATACAGAGATGGTTCAGTACATGGTTTGCTGCTAAAGTCCCAACTACATTTACCTCCCTCTACCCAGATGAGGTCTGTTAGGAAGAAATTCCTTGAATGCTTGAGCACCTTTTCATGGTAGCTTGGCTAAATCCAGGGTAATAATATGATTGCAGGGTCCTCAGGAAGGAGAGTATTGATACTGATGAGGCTACCCTGGGGACACAAGACATATTCATGTACTATTATTATCATTATTATGGTTAGGACTTTTAAAAGGCATATACCGCTACATCACCGAATGGACTATAAGAGCGCTGTTCAAGGGGAGAGTAAAAAAAACTCAAAACATTTTAGATGAACAGGATTAGGTGGCACAAATAGGATACCAACTCTTTGATAATTTATTCAGATTAAATTCATTGAAAAGAGCATTTTCTTGTTAAATCTGGTGATCCTTTTCATTTGTTTATTTTTTGTCTCAGTTTGCAGGAGTTTTGAGTTATTGTATGTCTAAAGCTGCTTTGGATCACTTTACACGGTGTACTGCACTGGGTGAGTACATGTAGATAAACAACAAATATACTTCAAGATGATGATAAAATTTACTTACAAGATTGAACGATTGTTGTCATAGTGCTTGTTTGTCTTTTAAATTGCACACCTTGCCCCTCTCTATCTCTTCCTCTTCTGCCCCCTCCTCTAAATGCTCTCTCTCTCCACTCTCCCTCTCTCTGGCTGTCAGTCCATTGTCTCTGTCTCTTAGTCTCCCTGTTTCTCTCCGTCTCTCTCTTTCAATCACTCTTGTTGCCTTGTATTTCCTTTGATATTTCCCTCCTTTCACTATATATTCTTATCTATGGCCCAATAATCCCTTTAGTTTGCAATGAGGTTGACTTTCACACATCCATTTCTTCCTGCAAACAGAAAAAAAAGGCTGTGCGCCACCTTGAAGATGAAGTTGTCAATAACTAGGCTAGGACCAGTCCATTATGAGAACTCATCAATAACTAGACTAAGACCAGTCCATTACTAGGACCAGTCCATTACGAGGACTCATCAATTACCAGACTAGGACCAGTCCATTACGAGGACTCATCAATAACTAGACTAGGACCAGTCCATTACGAGGACTCATCAATAACTAGACTAGGACCAGTCCATTACGAGGACTCATCAATAACTAGACTAGGACCAGTCCATTACGAGGACTCATCAATAACTAGACTAGGACCAGTCCATTACGAGGACTCATCAATTACTTGGACTTATCAACACTTGGGATCAGCAACTGTAACTTCGAACTTGAAATAAAATGAAATGTAACTAAATGTTTTTCACTTTCCATGTTACAGAACTGGCTCCCAAAGGAGTGAGGGTGAATTCTGTGAAGTAAGTATCTTAAAGAGAAGGTTGAGTTCTGGGAAGAGGTGAAAATTAATTTGTGAGCGTTAATCATTGTTATTATGCAAGGGTGGAAGAACATCAGATAAAACATGTTCCCTGAAAAGTATGGCTCTTCAAATGCCTTCATAGTCTAAATATGGCATGTAACATCGTAAAAATCAGGACGCATTTTTACACCACGTGTTCGTGTAGTCCCATATACTGTACATCCTTCTGTGTACAGTGCTTGTAACTTTACCAAGACTTGGCCAAATTTCTTATCATTTTGATGATTCTAGAACCTTGTCATACACACACATACTCATATGCCAGTTGATCAACCTTTTCTGATCAATTCCACACCGCTTCTTTCAAAATGCAATCGCATGACAAGAACTCAACTTTATCTTTAAACTACCGTATGTCATTGAAATGGTGAAACTTAATTATTATAAATGCAGCAAGGAGCACAATTATTACCTCTTGCTTTTGTTTTACTTTGATGGCTTTCTTCAATTGGTCAAATCTTTTTTCGCAATAAAGATGTATTTTTCACCTCAATCAGAATGGGGATTGGCATCAGATAAAGTCTTTGTGTAATTATGAATAATGTATTTTTAACAAGTCTTCAAAAAAAAAAAGAGTCTGTTCCACCAGGAGAATTGAGAGAGAAAAAATTGAGAATGTTTTTGCAATTGACAAATGGTGGAGTTCTCCATAATTCTACAATCATGATCATGTCGCCAATGGAGGAAGATACATTGTATCATTGATCTCATCTTAAAAAGATTAAAACTTTTTATTTTTCCCTGATTTTTCTAAAACTTTATCTTTACCGGTATGCTTTTTTTTCTTCAGATATTTCTTCTTCTAGTAAAATTCATTTCCTAGGAAGGGTATTTCCCTTTAAAGTATAATACAGGTGTATTTCTTGAAGCATGAACAATTCTAGAATATTCACTGATGGTAAAGCATTCTGCATATATATAAAGCATATATATATTTTTTCTTCTTCTTATCTGTAGCCCTGGCGTAACAATAACTGAGTTGCAGAAGAGAGGGGGCCTGAGTGGTGAGGCTTATGCAAATGTAAGTGAAAAAGAAAAACAAATTAATTAATATAAATCTTTTTTAAACCACAGTACAAACAGTTAAAAACACTTTTTTTAAATTAAATAAAATCATCTTTATTCAATATTTCTTTCGACTCTGCAAAATATAACAAAACATATATATATATACATAATATAACCAATAGAATCAACGACAAGAATATAGCTGACTATTTATACAAGATATTGTTTTTTTGTTTTTTTAAATCACCAAAATGTTTTTTCACCTACATTGTATTATCAAATGATACAAAGTTGTTATTTTTAACATGAATGTTTTGTTCAAGAGAACGATCATACCTTAACATGCATTTAAAAGAAGTTAGTGACAGTATGCTATTTTGGATTTGTTGGAAAATATAAAGTATTTGGGATATAAAATAATAAAATTAAATTGAACTCTAACGTTTCCATGAAATCCAAATAAGAAACTAATTTTATTAAAAGTAACTTTATCCTCTAAAATGAAATGTTGGACATCCGTCCAACATTTCAAACATAGTCAACATTTTTATCAATTCTTTTTATTATGTCACTTTAATTTTGAATGTTTTCTTTATCTTATGCCATTCAGCTTATAGCTGTGATACACGTTGTCTAATAAACTAATTTTTTAATTGAAATGAAGTATATTTAAAGGGATAATTGAGTTCTGTTTTTAGACCGCAAATGCCTTTGAAGTGCATGGTTATTGCTTTTATACTTATCTATGATGTTTATAGTGCCCTTTTAGAACCTAAAATTCCTATGAAGGTAATTTTAGACCCCAAAATGTGTGAAATTTAGCCAATACGATCATACCAATTCAGCTCCACTTTAAGAAAAACACTGTGACCTTTAATGAATTATTTAATTAAAAATAACAATACATGAGCCGGCTAATTGTGGGTAATATAAGCAAAACGAAAATGTCAACAACGGCATTGGCTGAAATACGACGTAAAAGGCGTTATTTCGTTTTTTTCAACGTTTTTTTCAAATTGTTCAAAATATCTAATATTTTGTGGTGGTACACAAGTATTAGAAATTGTTATATTTCAGCCGTCTCTGAACCGATTTTGATCAAAGATGATTATGTCATTTAACTATTATGTTCTTCCAAATTTGACACTAAGTTTTTCATTATCTCACAAAAAAAATATTTTGTGTAGCGCCCTCTGCAACAGAACTCAACTATCCCTTTAAAAAAAGCAATTCCAAACAAAAAAAAACAGTTATAAATTATATTCTATCATCAATTGTAGTTCTTGGAGAGAAGTAAGACGACACATGCCCTTGGTCGACCAGGGGAAGCTAGTGAGATAGCAGAGAGTATTGCCTTCCTTGCCTCAGATGCGTCTTCGTTCATAACTGGAGCCACCTTACCAGTAGATGGCGGCAGGCATGCTATGTGCCCAAGATAAGATCTAGCGTGATAGGCGGGTGGGTGCAAGGGGAATGGTTTCAAGTAATTTCCTCAGAATCAGAAAGGCTTTAAACAATTTTGTGGATATGGAAATATATTAATATCTTATTTCTCTAGTCCATACTTCGTAGCCTTCCTGAATTTGAATGCAATGTGTTTGTGATAGGTTGAAATCAAGTTGCAAGTTGAATTTGAGTTGGGTTTATGCAAAGGATCCCAATTAAAGACTTATTTTTATTGAAGCATATTGTGACATCACGGGCTAATGATTGCAGGGCATATTATCCAATTGATTTTAACAAGAAAGAAAATGCTGAAAAGTTGACAACTGTGATTATGCCCTCTTGGTTCTGTTAATACTATTTGACTACTATTCTTCATGTACTACTAACCGTAGGAACTTTACCCATTTTGTTTCTCAATAAAAGAAATCATTTAATGGTGCAAGCTACAAACATGTGATGTATTCAGTATTATAATGCTAATGAGGTTCCAATGCAGCTGCTTTCTTAGAGACTTCAATGCTTTAAAAAAAAAAAAAAAAAAAAAATCTTTCAAGCCTACTGATAAGATCAAGATTTTTCCTTTGTTAATATTGACTACAACCTATCAATGTAGATTGAGTTCAGGATTGTGTACATGCTACAACCTATCAATGTAGATTGAGTTCAGGATTGTGTACATGCTACAACCTATCAATGTAGATTGAGTTCAGGATTGTGTACATGCTACAACCTATCAATGTAGATTGAGTTCAGGATTGTGTACATGCTACAACCTATCAATGTAGATTGAGTTCAGGATTGTGTACATGCTACAACCTATCAATGTAGATTGAGTTCAGGATTGTGTACATGCTACAACCTATCAATGTAGATTGAGTTCAGGATTGTGTACATGCTACAACCTATCAATGTAGATTGAGTTCAGGATTGTGTACATGCTACAACCTATCAATGTAGATTGAGTTCAGGATTGTGTACATGCTACAACCTATCAATGTAGATTGAGTTCAGGATTGTGTACATGCTACAACCTATCAATGTAGATTGAGTTCAGGATTGTGTACATGCTACAACCTATCAATGTAGATTGAGTTCAGGATTGTGTACATGCTACAACCTATCAATGTAGATTGAGTTCAGGATTGTGTACATGCTACAACCTATCAATGTAGATTGAGTTCAGGATTGTGTACATGCTACAACCTATCAATGTAGATTGAGTTCAGGATTGTGTACATGCTACAACCTATCAATGTAGATTGAGTTCAGGATTGTGTACATGCTACAACCTATCAATGTAGATTGAGTTCAGGATTGTGTACATGCTACAACCTATCAATGTAGATCGAGTTCAGGATTGTGTACATGCTACAACCTATCAATGTAGATTGAGTTCAGGATTGTGTACATGCTACAACCTATCAATGTAGATTGAGTTCAGGATTGTGTACATGCTACTCATCATAACAAGATATTTCTTAAAGGGTTGGATTCTCCATCTTTTCTTTGTTGTTTATTTCAGCACTTTTTCAATAAGAAGTCATGTAAATGTATGTGAGAAGGACAGAAATGAGGCTGATAATTTGACAATTTGCCAATTTGAATGGGTGAAAGGGATTTTTAACTTTTAATGTGTTGCTCATTTAGATACATTATAATCCTCATTAATTAGTTTCAAACAAGCCATCCAAAAAAGTGTCCCTTTTTCTTAATATATATTCCAAATATGCCTTTAAAAAAAGAACAAGTATTCTCCTGACACTACAGGTACTTCAGATTTACATATACTGCCATCTGCTGCTTACAGTGTCCCCAATGCATGACCAACTGCATGACGCACGTGATGATACTGGAGTACAGGAACCGGAAAAACTGTACGATTCCACAGAAACATTACAGCAGTGGTAGCGATGTCAGAGAATACTCTGCCTTTAGGGGGGAGGGTGGTGTTGGAGGTATAACAGGAAGGGGGATGTCACCCTCCCCCTCCGCCTCCCTCTCTTTCTCTTGTCAATTCCCTTGCATGTTTTCTTATGAAAACTAAAAATTAAAAGACAATTAGATAACTAACTGATGTCCTGAATGTCATTGATATAGTTTCTAGATTGGATCAATTTGATTATCACCTGTTTGAACAGAGCTATCAAAGTTGGTCATTTCCTGCTATTCATTCTCAAAATCTTATCTTTGTAAATGGGAAGTAAAACATCCTTTTATCTTTCCAATGGCTAGTTTTATTCATTTAAATTGTACATGTACTTGATCCATCGTGTATTATACTATTCAAAATCTGTAATACTTGCAATGTTTAATCTTGTCTAATCATGTTTTGTACAATAGATCTATTTTGATTAAAGTACAATATGTGATAAAGTAACAAAGATTTAGTTTGACCATTTTGTTGACTCGTGAGTTTGCATGAATTTATCATTATAGCATGTAAGGCTACCACACATATTAAAACCTGAATGCAACTTGATTATGGCACTGGTTTTTTTAACTATGACCAAATAGCTTAATGACCCTTTGACAGCCTGAAACTTTACAAAGATAAAGAATTAGAAATCAGTTACAACTTTTTCTTGTAGCATGGACCTAGGTTAACCTCCCATAGCTTAACGAAAAAAAATCAGCGTTGCCTTATGTGCATGAGGTATCCCTGAACAGCCAATTGTTTACGGAATTTTGTAACAAAATTGACATACCTTTTTGGTTGGAGCCGAAAAAAATATATACCCACAAGCAATATGTTTTTTTTCTATTGATGATTAATGAGCATGGGTGGATCTTAAAGAAAGTTAACAGTAATCTGAATTAACTCCTGTATTTTGATAGAACAGTGCAATTGAAAATGGTGTTTCGGACGTTACATTTTCCGTAAACAATGTAGGCCCTCATTTAATCCACTAGAACAATCATTTAATGAGATTGTTTATGGTTTGAATAAGCTTATCAGTTACTCCAAGTCATTAAATTAAAAGAAAATATAATTTAATTGTAGTAGCGCTTATATTATAAATATATTCAAAATTTGAAAAAGTTGTCTCATTTTCCGTAAACAATTTTGTAACGTCCGAAACAACTTTCAATTTGAAGTAGCAGAAAATATATGAACTGCAGGACCTATCTTTCGTAACATTTTTTAAACATTTCATGGCGGCTACCCACCAAAAAAAGAAATTTGCAATACATCATTACAATACTATTTTATAGTTGAAACCAATTTTCCGTTAACAGTTGTAACGTCCGAAACAAATGTAACGTCCGAAACAAAAAATACCAAATAAATGATGATAATCCATATTTGAGGGTATCTGGAGTGAATAAATCATTATGAAATAAGTTATTATAAGTCTTAACACAAGTCAAAACACAAATTAGGTCTTTCTATTCCAATAATTTTGTGTAAACTCAAGAAGGGTGTTTCGGACGTTACACTATTTGATTGTTAACACATAGTTTGCAAATTTCAACTAATTTTCGATCATATGTGCAAGTTACGATTTCACAATGCACACTCCTGTTAAAAACACTATTTTGATAATTTCATTTAGATCTAAATATACAAATATGAAGAAATATGATGCAAAAACTCAAATTTTCCGTAAAATATCTAAATTTTCTGAAAAATTGACTTATAAAACATAAATATTGAAGCCACACTTTGCGGTGCAAGGCATTCCTGGCTGCTTTAGTATATCCTTAATTGTAATTTATTAGAAAAAATCTCAATAAAAGTGACTCATACAAATTATTCAGCCATTTTAACAGCACTTTCTGTTATGCTGTTAGCACGTTTCGGATGTTACATTAAACTGTTAACAGACATTTTCATACTTTAACTAGTTCAAATGAGGGGCAAAGATAGATGTGAGAATAGCACATTTCAATTTTTCAACCTCTCCTCTTGCTATTTACATTGCTGTGTGTTTGCAAATCATCACGTTTTCATTTTTACAGAGGTTGTTCCAAATTATGTCATATAACCAAAGATTGTATGGTCAATCTAAACTATTTGGTAGGTTACAAAAGCTCAAAATCACCCACTTAAGCAATACCCAGTGTACATGTACATGACACGGGTATGATACAGGTATATAAAGTTGATAAAATCAAGCAAATTAAAATGTTTTTCTAAAAATTTATGGGAAATATGGATTTTCATTTGAAAATACCTTTTAAAAAGGGCACTCAGTACACGTAACTAATCTGTGTAGAAAGTACATAAAAGAAAAGGGCATTACCAGTAATACCTTATTTAATGATCCTAAACACATACATGTAGTATCTTCCTCAAATGTATGCATACATACAAAATGTATAAGCTAGTGTAGGAATTTATTTTGAACTTCTGAAACTCCCCTTCATATCCATGATTCATCCCTTTCATATTAATAGGTCATCCCTCATTCACATTCACCCTTTTCATCCACCATCCTTTCATCTGTCTATCTCTCTCTCTCATTGGTTTCAATGTTCACCTGATGCAGTCAAGCTTATATAGTATAATTTACATATACTATGAATATTCAATATATACCCTTTGTTTATGTTTGAATATTCAAGAATACTTTGTGATGTTGATTTATACTTGTATGGGACTATATGAATATTTATTGATTTATTCTACTTTGCATGGAATGTATGTGGAATGCTACATAGAATGCTGTAATGCTTTTACACATTAAAACCTGGTCAGTTAGCTAGTTGTTATCAATCCTACAACATGTCTGCTGGGCTGCCTCTGTGTTAAGAATGCTAGGAATTATCTGTTAGAACCGCAACCCTACACTAGTGTGAAATATAAATGGGCTGTCCGTTTTTGTTTTTTTTCCTCTACGAAATGTCAAAGTTGGGGGTGCGGCGCTGCGGCCTTATCGCCGGCAAATACGGTACATGTTTAACCTACATTGTATATTGTTTGTCACCTGTAATATAGGCACAGCAAGAGTTAAGATCTATCAACCAACCAACCGACCAACCAATCAATCCATCCATTCATCAATCGGTCATCAATTAAATAAATAAATAAATACTTATTTAAGAGCATTAAAACATATTGTCGTTTGAAACAGCCTCCTAATACAAATAGTGGTAAAGGATGATTGTTACTAAAGTAGTATTATAACCTAAAACATACACAATTTTAAAATACATCAAAAATGTCTCATTCTCGAGATGTACATACATTAGGATTCACTTGTTTCTTATTACCGTACTTACATGACTGGGGGTACTTTTTTATAGTTTTATTTTTTTTAAAGATTTGTCAATGTTTCAGTGCTTACATACATGTATGTGTTAGTGATATTATTGAATGACACACTATATAGTTGAAGGCAAAGAACATTAGCAAGCTGATTAAACATCTATATGGTAGAGTTTGTAGAAATTGATGATCTCATTGAAATGTTAACATCGTGTAACATCCGAAACAAACCATAGTATACATTTCACACTGTTGTTCATAACATGCAATAAAGAGTATGTTTCTAAGTGAATTTTCTAAGGAGTTTTGATGACTACAATTGCTATTAGCTTCATATTTCACTCTGTTAGATCACATAAGCATTTTTAACTACCGGTACACGTTCTTGAAATGAATAATATACCTTACATAAATTGAGTGGTCGATGAAGACAAACTTGGTATACATGTATGTGCTAAACTAATTAAAACTACACAATTTTTGTCCATAAATGTTACAGAAGTATTTTTCAGCAAACAATTAATGTAACTGCATGAGGTCAATAATACCTAAAGAAAAGTAATTAACTTGAATAAAGTTATAATGTTAACAGTGTGTAACGTCCGAAACATCAGTGGTGTGCCATATGAAAATTATTAGGCAATGCACTTGTTCCCAATTTTTTGCATGTATTTACCTTATATCATCAGTTGTTATAATAAAATAAGTTTGACCTAAGAAAAAAGCATTTTACCTATTGAAATAAAAACTTGTAATTGTCAAAACCCTAATTTAGAGCTATTTTTCACTTTCAAGGGATACAAAATCTGTATTTTTCAAGATAGAAACTCAACAATTTGCATGAATAATCTCTGAAACATATTCTTAAAGACCCAACATATTTAAAGGTGTAGTTAATAGCAAATGAGTTTTATATCACAGTTATTAGATATGCTATAGTTCACAATAAAATTGTAAAAACTCAAAGTATTCATATCTGGTGAATAAATAAGGAGATAGATTAAGGTCCAGAATTTGCATTTCTCAAAAATATGATTAGTCCTGATCCTAAAAATACAAGTTTGAAGTGAGTAAACATAATTTCATTTTGGACCCATTTGTGGACACATTTGGTATAAGTTAAAAAAACCAGTGCCTTATTGAAGAAATTTCAAATAGGATTAGATTTTAAATTTCAACTTTGTTTAGATTGATTATTACTGAATTGTCATATTACTATGAATATCTCAATCGCAAGGCATTTCGAGCCTTTCAGTCAGAGCAAAGCCAAAATGCTGGAAAGCTACATCATGATATAAGTTGCATAATAGTCTGCTTAAAATAGCATGCTGTTCCGAGAGAGATATTCCTCTGATCTATCAGGAACTCGGTTGCAATTTATGTTGTTAGAACTCTGTATCTACCAGTAATCCTCTTGTAATATTTTTCAGAATCAAGTCATAATCTAATAGAAAGGTGTGTGGTGGCCCCTATTAGGGGAAATGGTGAAAAGATGAAGAAAATAAAATTGGCTTAAAATATTAAAGCTATTTGCACTAGTTTGGCCAGGAGGGATTATACCTTGTATTCAGACAAGGATTAACAGTCGAAAACGGTACAACGAATCGTCTTCTTTCTCTAATAATTTAATGAAACGTCAAAGCCGAATTTTCTGCGTACAGTCGTGGTTCAGTGACAAAGCAATGGCCTCGTAACTGTGAGGCCCCAGGATCAAAACCGTGTCGATGTGCTATATTAGTACCCCTTTGTGGGGCATTAATCCCCATTACTGTCAGTTATGACTTAAGGGCGTAGGTCCCCTAGTTCATAAGCGATAGTAGCATACACATGCTTTAGCAGTCACGCAAAACAAACATTGTCAAATTATTATTCAATAAAATCTGAGAATGTATACTATTATCTAGATCTATTATTTTTAAAATAATTCCATAAATTGGGGCAATACTAAAATATTCCAACTTTATGAGCGACATTGGAAACAAACTAACAAAATAATTTAAACATAGGTCTTATCCTAATAAATTTACAATGAACTCTTACATTTACATACAAGGTTCCAACTAAAGTTACACATTTGGATGCACGCGATATCAGGAATCGATACCATCGATATCCCTTTTAAAAAAAAATTCTTATAACTTTTTAAAATATTCTTATAATTCTTATAATTTCCTCTTTTCTTTTGGAATAATTCTTATAACTTTTTAAAATATTTTTATAATTCTTATAATTTCCTCTTTTCTTTTGGAATAATTCTTATAATTTTTTTTGTTTAAATAATTTTTTAAAATAATTTTAGTACCTGTATTCTTTTTAGAGTATATAGTTTAATGTGAAGGTAAAGTCATTGCATATGTTTTCATCCATTGCACTAACTATTTTGTTGTTGTTGTTGATTTCATGATGTTTCATGAAATCATGCTTTTCAGTAATAACTCAGTGGATGCATGGCTATGGCAAAATCATGCGTCCGGTAATTACCGGAAAGCATGATTTTGCCTCTTACCCGGTAAATCTGTAAAATAACAGATTTGTGTATTTTTGATGATTTTTTGGGCCCCATTTTATAAAACACCTGATGCACAGGTTTAATTTGTGGGTCGGTGGGATTGTGTGCCAGCGGTACCTTCAAATTTGGTCTAAAACCATTCAAAGGTACCTTGTGCACACAAATCCTACCGACGCACTCAAACCTGTGCATCATTTGTATATTATTAAGGGTAACAACAAAATCTATCACTCTCAAAATATTATGTGCTTTAGGAATTTTCACATATTGCAAGAAGGAAGAAATTTTCTGCAGTGATTCAAACTCACAGATATTTCTTGAAAAGTGGCTTAACAACAATCTTTCAGGTCTCATAAAAAGCAACAATCTGTTTTCAACTTTGAGAGATTCAGGTCGAACTTTGCTTCTTTTCAAAATTAACAAATTTCCCTATATGAAGGAAAAAACTTGTACTGCTACTAGTAAATACACATAAAAAACACAAAGACATACAGTATGAAAATATGTTTTATTTGTAAACACCTAATATGTTGACTTCTAGAAAAATAAAACTGTAATCTTCTCACTCCAATGATATTTTTGATTTACAATTGAAATAATAATAAAAGCTTAGAGGTTTGGATGCTCACCTGAGTTTGCAAAGATAAATTCAAGCTTGATGCAACCTTCTTGTGGTTATAAAGTGAACATTCCTATAAATGCACATGCTCCATCCTTTCCACACCCCCCCCCCCCCCCCCCACCCCTAACATGTTACCTCTAATGAATGCCCTGTCATGCAAACATTTCAACTTTTTATATTACATTATTATATATAAATACACGTATATCTAAATATATGTGTCTACACCACAGTGTACATACATTCTTTTTATATACCTGTAAAGTACATGAACAAAACTATTTGATTTCGCCTCTAGGCCCAAGGGGGCAATGGTCACACCTTCAATGCTCATAAGCACGATTCTTGCCAAACTGGCAAAATTGTGACCATGGGATTGAATGAAGATTAAATTGTTAATGTTTACACATGACATACAACAATGCATTGACGATGGATGACGGGCAATAACTTCAGGTGAAAGGAAAACTTAAAAGAAAAGAATTTCAGGTTTGAATTGACTAAAATCATTAGGACCATTAAAATTCAGGTTTAGAAGAACAGAATATCATGAATAATAGTTTCATGTTGGTCATCAAAATTAAAACATTAAGTCTTAAAGCATTTAAGTATTCTGACAAAAACAGCTTTTGAACAACATTTGTACGTCTGACCCCCCCCCCCCCCCCCCCCCCCCCCAACTCCCTGTATCTTCAAATCTCAGAATGGGTGTGTGCATCTGACTTTGGGGAAATATATTTCATTAAGCTTACTTATAAAGAATGAAAAAATGTTTCTAGACAGGAGTTGGGCATACGTGTCCAACTTGTGGTGAGAAGAAGATTCATTGTTTGGTAAATTGATTATCTTCAATTTTGAAATCTTACTTCATGACAATATAAAAATTAAATTATTTCAATTTTTTTATGGAAAAAAGTTCATTTTAAACTTAGCTTTTTGAAAATGCTAAATGAGCCACCGGTTACCATGGCAATTTTAATAGCTCATCACTACACGGACACAATCTCTAAAATTATACTATTTAGTTTCATAAACTGCAATTTTTTAGCTGTCAAGTGAGACAATATATGTTGCATTCAGTCAATTTTGACATTTTGACCTAAAGGTTTTCCTTCGTCTATTCAGCTTTAAATGTTGAATTTTGTACACTTTAATAGCTATTAAGTTCGGCGAAACATTGCTGCAGCTATCTGGATCCATTTTGAAAAAATGATGTCCTGAATGTGATAAAATATGCAAGAACCTTCTGATAAAAGGACTACTGGTAGGTGGTAAATCAATGACATTAGTACATGATGAGAATGTCTTGCTAGTATATCCGAGGTCCATTACTAGCTCTAGACCTGATTATATCCTTCACTTGATTCCCTCTACATCAGGTTGAAGATTGGCCGGCTCCATTCATCTGAATCTCTCAAACCAAGCTAGACTGTCTTCTGTATTTCCTATTGAAAGAAATAATAAAATGTAACTGTAAGCACATGATTTAACGCGTTGTATGCCACATATGTAACACTTATTCTTTACAATAATTCTACAATACAGACAAAAAAGAACTTAATATGAATTTGCGTGAACTGCATTTCCAAGATGGGTATTTTTTACGAACACATGATGCAATATCGCAGCATTACTGCATAAATATTGATAGATCCACATTAAATGAGTGCAATGAGGCCCCACTCAGATATGTGTTACTGCATATGAAGAAACAATTCTCAAAGGATTACGGTGACCGTAAATACATGTACGTCAACCCGTCCTGATTAATTTGAAGTTCGAAATGAAGCAGGGGTGAGTTCATTTACGTGACAAAACCCTTCTTTATCTAATGACAATGATAACTATGTCTGGATGTCTTGAAGAATTTTGAAACCAGAATGAAACAGAGGTGTTGCCAATTTGTATGACAAATCCCTTTATAACAATAATATACCTTGAAGCTTGTCTACAAACTACAGCGTATACTTATTTTTAATATCAAATGACTAAACTACATGAAGTGTAACACGTCTAGTTATTTAAAAAAAAATGAACTTCCAAACGTAACAATTATGTTCGGTTCGGTTCAGTTCAGGAGTGCCATGTCCGGCAAACTTCTGTTCATTTCGGCAGAACGGCTAAAGAACTAGTGAAATGTTATGAAAAATAAGTCTCCATAATGAGAGGAAATGAGCTGTCTTGTCTAACAAAAATTGAAGTGACAGAAGCAATTCAGTGTCATGAATATACAACAAAATAATTACTATCAGAATTCTGCAGAGCATTATGCATATTCATTGAAATGGGCTATAATTATGCATCAGGTACATGTAGGTAATTTCATGGTCAAAATCAAATATTGCTGTTCTATTTCGGTTGCACGATGTGGAAATGTACATACACTTGGATGTTGAAAGTGAAAACTATCTATCTATCTACGTATCTTCTCCCAGTTTGGAGGTTGATTGCAACATCTCTCCATTTTACTCTATCTTCTGCCATTCTGGTGCACTCTTGCAGTTTTAATCCACTCCAGTTCTTGCCATTCTCTTCCCAGTTGATTCTGAGTCTCCCTCTAGGTCTACTTCCTTCCAATACATCCTTTAAGAGGCTTTGGTGCCTTTTAACATGACCAAAGTATTTGATTTTTAGTGCAGGATAATTTTATTGTAAGATCTATATATATTACAGCTCCTCCAATTAAACATTTTATGTTTATATTAGATTTCATTAAAACTCATGGTCGGCTTTGAATTGTTAACATATTTATTTTGAATTATGTATATTCCTTTGAGAAAAAAACTACTTTCTATATCTATTTTATTGATTTTATTCAGAAATCTATGCAATGCAGATTGCCAATGAATTGTAAACAAAAGTTTATACTTTTGGAGCCGACACCGGCACAAGCTTGTGGGCCGGCGCGGTCGCAGTTTTACAAAATGATAATTAACAATATTACATAGAATTAGAGTGTGTTTAAAAAATCTATAATAAAATTATAATACATTACAATAGATAAAATCAAGACATACAGCATTTGCACATCAATTACATGAAGAACACAGGAGATGAAGATTAGAAATAAGAGTACGGAGAGCGGAAAAGGAGATAGGTGAGAAGGAAATGACAGCATGGTAGAGTAAAAAGGAATTAGGATGATGAAGAACGAATAAGGAACTTGATAACTTGTATGGGTCAATCAAGTTTTTGGAGCTCGTGAAGGATTCCCTGTTGCTGCTCATATATTGCATTATAAATGTTCACTATTATTATTATTATTATTAAAGAGATAACAAATGTCATGATTTGTGTCCCTTCTTCTTTATTACCTGTAGAGGGCTTGTATTCCGCTCCTATCCAGCCATCGTAACCAGACTTCTCAAGCACATCAAAGATATAGTCATAGTCTATCTCTCCCTTCAGACTGGGCTCATTTCTTCCAGGGGCTTGTGATACCTGGATGTGACCTGTGTCAAACAAGAAAGTGTCAAACAAAAAAAGAAATAAATTTAATTACCGGTATTCTGAGAGATTTATGGGTCTTTCCATCTGGCATTTACTGTACCACTTCTTTCTGACCCACCTGACACACCATAATATGACCCACTTTTTTCCTTTACACTTTCTACACAGAGGTATTTTCATGAGACAGAGGTGCGGCAGGTACGAGAGAGAGGGGGAGATAAAACTAAAAACGGAGGAGCCCGCGCCAGAAATTCTGGAATACAACGTCGAGGGCGTATTGTATAAACAAAATCAATGCGTGGCGCGTGCTATGACAGTGATTGAGTTTGTTCGACTTTGGTGATGTGAATTCAGAATTTTTCTTTGGAATTGTTCTGGGAATTTGGTCCACTAGGTCGATTATTCGACAAAAATCGACCAGTACAGAGATTCTTCTTCGGTTTTTTTTTCTTTCTTACTTTCCATTCTCGATAATCATCTTTCCTTACGTACCTGTTCTTTTCTGAATTGGTTTCCTTGCAATTAATCTTTCTCTCCACACAAGTAGTGCTAAAATAAGCACTGATCCTTTTATTTAATTCATATACTGGTATATATTTGATTATGCTGAGGAAAGCACAAAAGTCTTCCCTTTTTTTTCTCAATTGTTTATGATGTTTAGTAAAATGTGTCACTGAAAGATAACCCTCGTGAAATCATATGCTTTTGTAAATATCTTATGTTTATTCAGATACCCTAATTTATATACAAACCTATTAACTGGGACCTATATATACAAGCTTTATTTTTTAGTAGATCCCCCACTTTATTTAGCTTCTTCAATGTATTTATCATACTTATGATTGTGTCCTGTTCTATTACTGTGTACATTATGTTTTCTATATTGTAGCTTAAGTTATAATTATTACCATGTTCATTATGTTCAATTATGTTATCTTCGATAAAGAGGAAATAAATAAACTTGAAATAAACTTGAAGTTTATGATGAAAAATTGGGAATTTTTTCTTCTCATCGACTTCAACGGTTTTTCGACATATACAAGGTTGACTTGTGTGAGGTTGACTGTATCTCCTGTACACTTTCATATTAGGGATATTGTACCTAAACTTATTTTGAGGGGTGAGGTTTCCTTTAATATTTAGAAAATGAACTGCAGTGATAATATTTCTTGAATTGTCCGACACAATTATATCTGCTGTATCAGAATTTGCCAATTTTTGTGTCCATAACTATCCAAAATATAAACTTTACAAACAACATGGTCTTAAAAAGCCTAATGATGGCTTTGTCATATAAATTTTAATTATAATCGCTTTGACTCCCAGGAAGGAATTGGAAGCAGATAAAACTTGCAGTATATGTAAATGATCAATATAAAAACTAGAAACCTGCTCAGTTCAATGTCGTATAATACATGTGTGTATAGTGTGTTAATATCTCAATACTTTCTGTGGCTTCAATATGTCTATGAAACACTTTTCAAATAAAATATGAGAATTCTAAGAAATGAGAGTACACGGTTTACTGATGAAAACTTACCTACATAAGGCATGTACTCCTTGATGATTCTCGTTAGATCACCATGGACTAGTTGGACATGGTAAACATCCTTTAAAAAGAGAAAGAACAAACAAAGAATACAAAGAAAGATTAAAATACTCCTCCTGTGTCCTTGGTTAGAAAAAATTATCTTCTGAAACAACATGTTTTAAACATACTCCTCTTAAAGAGAGACTTTGCCTCTGAACAAAAGCAATTTAATACTTGAAGGCCTTCTCGATGAAAATACAACTAGACATCAATGGAAAGCTGATTGGACGTAGAATACAAATACATTCTTTTCATTTCATTATTGAACAATTAGCAGATAAAGACTTTATTTTCACAATCAACTTCATTTCTGTCATAAACATTTTGTAGATGCTGCACACATCAAGTCATGCTTATCATGGTAATATAAATGTTATCAATGCTTCATCCATGTACTTACCAGCTGCAGTTTCACATTGTCACAGCCAACTCTCTTGATTATATCAACAGCTGCAAACATAGACAAAAAAACAGGAAAATCTTAAATGTCACTGTTGCAAGTTAATAGAAATGTCATCATATCATACCGGTAACCAAAGTTTTGACTGGGGGGGGGGGGGGGGGGGGGGGGGGTCACTTTGACCCACACCCTTGGATCTCGGTCGCGGAAGAACCAATCGATGCAAATGTGTAGATCAGTTACCTAATGTACTGATAGCAAAAAAAAAGGAAAGTGGACACATAAACCATCAATAAAATATATACACATGTATCAAATTAGAGAGAACTAGATGGAACTTTGACTGCGCGCAGTCGAAAATGACGCCTCCGTCATAGAGCAATTTTACAAACCAAAACAGAAGAAATTTGTCAAATTCAAGTTCAATTGTAATCCATTAACAGGTTCTCAGAATATCGTGATGACAAGCAATTTCTCATACCCATATTTGCCGGCGATAAGGCCGCCCCGCCGCATAGGCCGCACCCCAACTTTGACATTTCAAAGAGGGAAAAAAAAAAAGGACAAAACAAAATAATCATAATTTTCTCGAAAACACTATTTTTTTTTTACAAACTGATACCAAATTCATCCATATTCTTATAATTTACCGGAAGTTTAGTTAAAAAAGTGATCGCAGGCAGATTTGGTGTCCGATGTACCCCTACCACAATGTACGGTGTAATGCGAAACTGCATGAAATGGAAAAACAAAATGGCGACTTCGGATGGATGTTCGCGGCAGCTCCGTTAGACGGTCCCTTCCTTTACTTTTGCAATGCATTGGCACGAACTTAGATCAAGATCTATCGGCAAATGTTGTGTTAGGACGTTTATTTTCGTCTTCATACCAACAATGCAATTAGATAAAATTGTCGGTAAGATGTTTGGAAATGTCCTGTACCATAGTGGTATTGTTATTTTACCGTTTCTAGTCCAATACGTGCAAATTTGTGCTGGTTTTGACTTTTAAAAAAATACGGTATACATATATGACCCTTTGATCTTTGACCTCATGACCCTAAAATCTACTCAGTTCATTGGCTCTGCAAGATGTCCTGAGTTAAATAGTTATCCATCTGTCAGTTCTAATGAAAATGCGTTCACAAGCTATTTTTGCATACATAATGAGCCCATGAGCTTTGACCTAATGAACCAAGAATCTACTCAGTTTATTAGCTCTGCAAGATACATAAATGATCTAACTTTGGCAGGAATCCATCAATCTGTTCTAGGTAGTAATGATAATGCGATCACAAGCTATTTTTGCATACATAATGAGCCGCATGACCTTTGACCTTGACCTCATGACCCCAAAATCTAATCAGTTCATCAGCTCTGCAAGTAACATACATGACCTAAGTTTGGCAGGAATCCATCAATCGGATCTTGAGATAACGCGACCACGAGCTGTTTTTGCATACATAATGAGCCCTGTGGCCTTTTACCTTTGACCTCGTGACCCCAAAATCTAATCAGTTCATTGGCTCT
This sequence comes from Strongylocentrotus droebachiensis, assembly GCA_035222895.1. NCBI lineage: Eukaryota > Metazoa > Echinodermata > Echinoidea > Camarodonta > Strongylocentrotidae > Strongylocentrotus > Strongylocentrotus droebachiensis. The sequence continues at coordinate 15,366 of JAVYIG010013951.1, read as the reverse complement.
GCAAGATACATACATGACCAAAGTTTGGCAGGAATCCATCAATCGGTTCTTCAGATAAAGCGATCACGAGCTGTTTTTGCATACATAATGAGCCCTGTGACCTTTGACCTCATGACCCCAAAATCTATTCAGTTCATCGGCTCTGCAAGATACATACATGACCAAAATTTGGCAGGAATCCATCAATCGGTTCTTCAGATAACGCGATCACAAGAACGAGACGTACGTACGGACGGACGGACAACCCGAAAACATAATGCCTCCAGCTACTTCGTACCGGAGGCATAAAAAATAATACTCTACCAACATCAATTAAGATCAAGGTTTAAACTTTGATGCTTAGATGGGCAATTTCATTTAACGGTTAGAAGGTCTGATAAAGAAAATTGCAAAAATAGAGCAAGAAACTGTCAAATGTTTTTTATAAGATGGGTAGAAGAATCCCTGCAATCTGAATGGTCAATTACCATGTAGATTTTGTTTAACTGGATGCACGCGATATCAACAAGATATGCGATATCAGGAATCAATATCTCATCACGTTTTTGTTTTTTTAATATATAGTTTCATGTGAAGGATGTTTTCATCCTTAGCCCTACAACAATTTTTTCTTTTCTTCGATTTCATGATAAGTTTCATGAAATCATGCTTTACTGTAATTACCGGTTGCATGGCTATGGCAAAATCATGCGTCTGTTAATTACCAGAAAGCATGATCTTGCCATGGACGCGGTAAATCTGTAAAATAACAGATTTTTGTGTTTTTGATGATTTTTTTTTTGGCCCCATTTTATAAAACAGATGATGCACAGGTTTAATTTGTGGGTCAGTGGAATTGCGTGCATGTGTGCATGCGTTACCTTCAAACCTGTGCATTATTTGTATAATGAACATGTGCATTTGATTTAAAGACTTTGTTCAACAAGTAAAATACCAAGGATGAGAAACATTGAGGAGGATTGAGCTCTGGATGTCAACTGTAGTCTCAGGACTGTATGGTTACTTTCAACAAGCACAGTCAAGATGCCTCTTCTTTCCACCCAATATCGTGGACAAGCCATAGGATACCTCCAATCCTTATCAACATTTGAAAGGCCAGATGTACCATGTTTGCAATTTTCTCTCAGAAAATCATTTACCGGTATTGTTAAATGGCTATAATCACTTTTGCATGAATGGTATGATTGTAATTGTATATCATATTAAAGAGGATTAATTTATGTTTATCTTGATACATGAAAGATGTGTTCATATAAAATATTTGAAAATCTTAACCATCAAAAGTGTCGACATTCATTGAGTGTATTTACAATGTTATTGTCTACTTCCCCTTGAAGAATGTGTTGAAAAATATGAAGAAAATTATGTGGTAAAGTATGTAAAGGAGAAGCAGAGGAGAAGTGAGAGAGTTTCACCTGACATTATAATATAATCACAAAAAGTGGAATCCATCAAACCTTGCACATTACCCTATTGTTAGAACAAAGCAGGCAACCAGTGAGCTTTTCTGGGTGTTCTTGCTCAAAATTTGTTAGTTTAATTTAGCAATGATACTCCACATATGCCTTCATACATATAACCTAGTCATCAAACATCTCTTGATTCAGGTATGAAGCTACAAAACATTTTGAAACTGGTTCACTGTATGCATTCAAATAAAGACGTAGAACTTTTTCTATCATCATAATGCTCACCTTGGTCTTGCCTTGTGAGAAAGTAGTTTGGAATGGTGTATCTATCATTGATTGGCTCTATGACAGCTATGATGTCTTCCTGTATCAGATAAAAGATGGTCCACATTCTGTCTGTCTTTATATATTTGTGTATTCTTCAATCATCTATATCCTCCTCTCTAATCCTCTCTCCTCTCCTCTCGCATCCCACACACATCGCGCGACAACTGAAAATACACCCGTCAAAAAAAACATTGTTTGCGAGGGTGAGAAAGAATGAGGGTGTGTTATTTTCTCAGCTTATTGGGCACACAACACTGAAACAGTCCAGGCATTGGACAAATAAAAGAAAGCAAGATCCCCTTATCCCTGTAATTACCCCTTCCTTTTTTAAAGTGTGGGGGGAAGAAGGGAAAGAAGGGAGGGTGTTGATAAGATATAGAGAGGGGATACAGGAAGAGAAGGGGAGAAGAGATGAACAAGAATAGAGTGAGATAGGGACGAAGACATACAGAGATAGGGGAAATAGGAACAGAGATGGCAGGAAAGAAGAGAGAGATGGCAGGAAAGAGAGAGAAATACAGCTAATATATGAGTTTTATGACGACATAGGGAATGGGAAAAATAAAAGAGAGTGAAAGAAAGACAGAGAAAGGGGAGATGGAGAAGACAGAGGGAGGAGAGAGAGAGAGAGAGAGAGAGAGGGGGGAAGTAGGGTAGTGTGCATTATTTATCAACATTTACATTGTAATACCTTACTTTTCCTCTGGTCAGATGCTAAAAGCTATAAAATATAAATACAATAGGGTTGGGGTTCTTTTGCAAATAGTATCAATGAGTAAAGACAACAATGTAATAGAAATATGATTCTTTGATGAGATTCAATTTCATAATCAATGGAGGGAGAAAAATAAAAAAGGGGAGAGGGGGAAATGGATAAAGATAGAGAGACAGACAGACAGGCAGACAAAGAGAGAGAGAGAGAAATCTGAAACCTGACATTGGGTTTATACTGTAAGCTTTTGTTGGAAATGGGGACTTAGTCAGAGATCTAAGCTTTTTTCCTTAGACCCACGGTTGGATTTAAGTTGTATTATTACAGCATCACTATGCTGAGAAAATACAGACATTGCAAATATATACATAAGCATAATCCTGATGGATATTCTCATTCATGCAATGATAATATATTTTTTTAATTATACAAAAAACAGACTCTAACCTACCCTCAAAAGTCTATTAGCTGCATACTTCAAATTTTCCACCAGTGTTTCCTCCATCTGAGAGAGAAGACTTGACCTTTGACCTTCCTCATGAGCCAGAATCCTTCCAGACATTACATGCATCCTTGAGAAAACAAGAAGACAGGAGAATTTCAATAATATACTGGCAGTGGCACTGCACAGGCATGGGGTCTAACTAAACCTAGTCATCTCTCATCTGTGGAGATGAAGTTTTAAAGGTAAAGTCCAGTTTTGGAAACGCCCCCCTCTCAAAAAATGAAATGAAAGCTCTTATTACCAATCATGTGAAAGAATGTTTTGACTAATACGTAATGATACAAATTTTGCCGGGGAAACCGACTACTAATTGATATATTTGGTCAATTATCATATCTATCCGGCATGGATAGATGTCTCGTAGTCCCATATACATCTTTCTGTGTACAGTGCTTGTAACTTTACCAAGACTGGGCCAAATTTCTTATCATTTTGATGATTCCAGAACCTTGCAGTACACACCAATACTTATATGCTAGATGATCAACCTTTTCTGATCGATTCCACGACGTTTCTTTCACAATGCAATCGCATGACCATAACTGGTCTATACATGTACCTTAAAAGGGAAATCCAACCTCAATAGCAAACAACTCTACAGTAAGCAGAAAAATCAAAGAAGCAGACTGGTGAAAGTTTGAACAAAATCTGATAAAAAATAAGAAAGTCATGAAGTTTGTTAAAAGTTGTACTGGTACTTGTAGTCACTGTACAAGTGGGAACTGAAAATTGGCTGGATTGCTAGTGTCACTGTGATAAAGTGCCGGACTACTTTCTCACTTGTTCCAACAAAACAAGTATGACTCTAAAACTGTCTTTTTTTCTGATAGGACCGGTACTAATATATTCTGTAGAATGTATTTTGAGTAGTGCCTCAAGGGTGAAGGCTCTTCAGAGAAAAACAGAATAAATTAGTGATATTTTTGTATAAAACAAATGAGAGAGTTATCCATTACTAAGTGACAATCCACTGACAAAATTGCCAAATTGAACTTATTTCAAGGGTTGGATTGCCAACAAAATTGGGGTGAAATGAAATATGTTAAACCAGGATCATACACAGGAGGAATTTGTACTTTTGTACATTTTATGAAGGAATCTTTTACCTTTTTTAAAAGAGATGAAGAAATGGAAAGATCAAATGGGCAAATCCAGTATAACTGAAATACATTCCAAACACTTTATACTTATGAATGTAATTGTATTGTATAAACTATAACCTATGCTGACTTTACTAAATGATGATGATGATGATATAGTATGTTTAATTATGTTAAGTTTTGTTTCTACAAATAATTGTAGTAGCACGTTGTGACCTTGAGTGTCTATCTTGTCAGAAAGTGCGATATGAAAATCTATATTATTATATTATCATCTCAGACAGCTTTAAACAAAATAAAGAGTCCTAAAACATCTTACCTCTTACAACAAAGAGCTTTGCAATATTCTATTGAAAGCTCAAAAGTTTCCCGGAATTCTTTCTGTCTACCCGGAAGGGCAGCTAGTCCAAACTCCCCTGCTGTCCTATTACCTACAGAGAGAGATAAAATAACAGATAAGATCAAATCAAAGTCTGCAGTTCTATTACAAACTTTGAATGCATTCCCTCATGATTTAAATAAAATAATATTCCAATCCAATCCAATCCAGAAATTTATAAAGCGCCAATATCTAGTTGCCTAATCAAAGGCGCTGATGAGACTGAAAAACTAAACAAAATGTCTGTTCATGATTCTAACTGGGAAAGACAAAAAAGCAGTGACTAATTGTAGGCAATCTGAAATAGGTATGTCTTTAGTCGAGTTCTGAAAGTGGATAACTGCCTGGTGACAAGAGCGAACAAAATGGGGGAAGACCATTCCACAATCTTGATTCAAATAAATCTATTCAATTCACAAAGAGAAAATGATTGAAATGAATGATTTATACTGTCAATGGATGACGTCATCGCCTAATGCGCAGTAACGGGTTAAACTATGGCTGCAGGAATTTTTATAGAGTTCACTTTCAATGAAGAAAATCCGGGAATAAAGACCCTTAAACGCATCATAGTGTACAGTGCGCTCCCATGAAGCTTTGACGTTTCATTAAATTATTAGAGAAAGAAGACGATTCGTTGTACCGTTTTCGACTGTTAATCCTTGCATAAATTCTGTTTATTTTGACGTTTTATTAAATTATTAGAGAAATAAGACAATTCATGATTGTATCATTCTCGACTCTTAATCCTTGTTTGAATCAAGTTCCCCTTCCTCTGCGCATAGCGCTGAAGCTCTGACGTTTCATTACATTATTAAAGAAAGAAGACGATTCGTTGTACCGTTTTCGACTCTTAATTAGGGAGGCCAATGCCCGGGCGTAAGGCTTCTACGCCTACGATTTGTGCGCTCGTCGTCCAAGTCAGAAAATTACCAGAAGAAAAAAAAATGGGGAAAAAAAAGAAAACAAATATCTATGGAATAAAATGTATAACAAATACACAATTACACACTCCACAACATACCTATAATCACGGATCTGTAACGGTCTTTCACCATTTGTTGACGATCTTGCAGATTTTGATGTTTTTAGATCCAATAATTCTGTTAGCAGACGACCTTGGCGCGCACATATGAGAAACTAGAAGGGTCCTAGAGGGCGATGAGGTTAGCTCACTAAAATCCTTCTCAATGACTGAAGGTAGAGCCTAAAAATATGGAATCAATTTAATATCAAAGAACTTTTGATAGAGATTAACATATCAGTTGTGCACAAATGTCACTTTTAACAACTAGAAAATATAACGAAAAACGATTATATCTTTTTAATTGCAGATTTTTACAAACTGCACATACGAAGGTAGATAGAGTACAATGTTTTTGTCAATCTTGCGTTGGTTTGAGACCCATAGCTAGAGCCATCTCAAATTGGGGAGCAAAACTGTGAACAGATACGTCATTGTTCCAGCCCAAAATCGAAGTCTTGCGACATCATAATATGAATATGTATGAGGTCCGGTCTCATCGCGCGCAAAACAAATTTGACGTAGTCTCACACATAGTACCTTTTTCTCAGCACCAGACACCAGTGTCGTGCAGTAATGTATGAGAAGTGTAAAAAAAGACATTTCAGTAAAAAAAAAAAAGTCTACGTGAGCAGTCTATACTCCAATTGAGAAGTGTAATGAATGCCATGGTTTGAACGTGTGCGTTTTAGTGTATGATATCATCATATGGTTAGTGAGAGAGAGAGAGAGAGAGAGGGAGAGAAATATCTCCGTCAGTACACGTCTATCAATGCGTGCAGTCCTATTGACTATGTTTGATTCCGTATTGTGTTTGCTGCAAAGTTCTGTGCAAGTTGGATTTATCGATCGTGGATTTATCGATCGTTGATAGTGTCAAATTGATCTTTACTCATGAGGAAATAATTGGAATACAAACTAAGGTAGGCCTATTTATTTATTTCAATAATTTTCTTAATTTACAATGAGTGGCTTTCGAGCTTTCTCTCATTATGTTTTAAGTTTTGACCCTCCATGCCATGGCATGGCTAGCATGGCTCGATTGCGGCTTGCATGGCATGGCTAGCATGGCTCGATTGCGGCCTGTAGTACTGTGTCGGTGTGTGCGACTAATTCAAGGCTAGCCGGTGATGATGAATGTACTTTCGCGCGAAGTTTTGAACTTGTTGTCCGGGCAATGACCATGATGACACGCCCATTCCCTCGGGCCTGTCTAATTCTCGACGTAATATTTGGGACCATGAAATTGATTGTTTCAAGGCTCTTACGGACGGCCAGCCGTAGAAGGAAGGGAGTTCTTAAAGGGATAGTCCACCCCAGGATTTTCTTTAGCTGACGATATAGACCTAATAATACCATGAAGAATGATACAAGTCTCATTAAAATCCATGATCACATAACGAAGATATATCGACTTTTTTATCGAAAATCAGCCGCCCCCCAAATGCAAATGCGTTACATGGGCATGAAACGATTGTGACGTATGTTGCGAGCTGCCTTCTTATTTCAGAGACATTCACTTTCGCTTTCACTTTCATTCATGATTTGTCGTGTCAGTGCGATAACAGTGTACCGCGAGCGAAAGTGAATGTCTGCGAAATAAGAAGGCAGCTCGCAACATACGTCACAATTTCGATACTATCGGTTATTTTTTGGCGATCGTTTTTTGCCCATGTAACGCATTTGCATTTGGGGGGCGGCTGATTTTCGATAAAAAAGTCGATATATCTTCGTTATGTGATCATGGATTTTAATGAGACTTGTATCATTCTTCATGGTATTATTAGGTCTATATCGTCAGCTAAAAAAAATCCTGGGGTGGACTTTCCCTTTAAAAGCTGGATATCTCCTATTTGATGGAACTTCTGGAGTCGGCAGATGGGTGAATTTTCTTAGTGAAGGTAAATGCTTTCTTTTAATCTTAGTTTTATTATAAACAAATTAGTAATTTAAAAGTTAGATTTGGGCATTGGCCTCCCTATCTTAATCCTTTTTCTTCCTGAATCCTTTTTCTTCCTGAATCTTCTTCCTTTCTTCTTTCCCTTTTTTTTTTGGCCAGCGTTTTTTGGGGGGTGACTGCCCCCACCGCCACCTCCCCCCCCCCCCCCCCTGGCTACGTGCCTGAGCCCTAGGGGGGGTCTAACTTAATATATATCAGGGTGGAATTCCCATCATCATTCATGTAAGTCGATGTTTTGCAAGAAATTTGATTTCTACACAAGCCAAGGCAAGATTTCGTTTGTCCTAATCTTACCAGGATAGCTGGACATCAAGACGTGTTCCACTTCTGCTTGCTTTCTTGCTGATGCTATTTCGTCTTTCGAAAACTCGAAAGGAAAGACACACTCTACAGCTTGAAATCCCGCTGTTTTAGCCGCGGCATACCGACTAGCAAAACTTGGTAGCTCTGTGAACATAATGGAAATGTTGGCTGCAAATTTAAGTGGCATCTTGATTTAAATATTCTCCCCTAATCTGGAAAGAAAGTCGAGATTTGTCGGACAGTAGTAACTAGTAGATCTAGTTTTAGTGAGTTCTTCATATATCAACAGCTGATCTGAGAGAATGCACACTGCACTGCTAGGCTAGGAATATTGTGTTTTGAGGTCAAACAAATTGCAATAGAATTTTTTTCACCGGAATGCATTTCAGTAAGGTCCCCAAAATGACATACTAAAAGTCCAAAAAAATCCATGTAGTGGAAGTGTGTCTAATTTGCATAAATCCAAAATGGCGCCAATTCTACTGTTTTCACCTAGATTTGGTCAAAATTTTCACATTACATACCTTTAAAAATACTTTTAGTGTACTTTGAATGTCTAAAAAGATATTTTCAAGAATGCTTATGTTCGCGCAAAGTTTCAGGTGCCTAATTAAGTGTCCTAATTTGCATAAATTCAAAATGGCTGCCAAATCAGGCATTTTTTATATTTTTTTAGAGAATTGATTATAATTATAATTCTTGTCCTATGTAATATCAGAATAATTTCGACAACACTTGTTCATGTTGTAAAAATATTTTTAAATTTCAAACATATCATAATTAGGTTCTTTAGTTTGCATAAACACATACATATTCAATTTAGTTTTGTTTCTCACCTTACAATGCATTCCAGAGTAGCTATAACATATGTCTACATTGGTTCACAAATCCGAGTTCAGTTCTTATTGGAAGTCTCCAACAAACATACATTTATGTGGCACGCTGGTCAGTAGTATCATCAAGTTCTAGGTCTGGTGGTGGTGAGTTGGTGCAACTAGTGCCACGACAATCAGTGCAGGCTGTTGAACATTGGAGGCCATACTTCCGGCACGTGCATTTCTTGGTTGCACAGTCTTTCTTGCATCCACATCTGATGACTTTAAGGAGTGATGCGGGTGCTGGTGGTTTATCAGTTTGTATTGGAAGATACTTCCCATCCGTGACCTGCCAACCCCAGTCTACCGGTGTCAGTTTGTCTGCCATTCCTTTCCATTCTAGTATCTGATAGTACACACGCAGACTATGGAACTTTGCTGCTGCTGAAGTTGGGGGCAAAGTCTTTGCTTCTAAGGCAGACGACATTGACGATACCTTTACGCAATATCTTCTGTACCTCAAAGAATCTAGATCTTCTGTTGAGTCACCACCATACAGGCATACAAGTGCCTTCTCTCCAGCTGTAATAATGGTCTCCTTCAGGTCTGATGCTGGCTGACTAAATGCCTTGGCAAGCTCACAGAAGTCGTCATTCTTCATGATTTTCTTCAGTGCTACGCCTTTCCCTAGTCCAAATATGCGAGACGTTGTGTCGCAGCCCAGAAGCGCATGGACAAAAATAATGTTGCCACACACACTACTTCCTAGAGTTTCCTTCAGCTTTTTGATATTCCATGTTCGATTCTTCTTGGAGTTTGCCTTGGGCTCAGGTGCAAAGAAGACGTCCTTTGCATTCAGATCAGCGTGGTAGATCAGCAAGATGAGAAGGTCTGTATCATCCCCGACAAGAACTGTGTCTTTAAACTGAGCTGCTTCTACCGCTGTAGTAACAATTAAGAGATCTGCATCTCCTCTTGCATGAGATACAGTGCAACCATGCATTTCGAGCTTGGAACTGACAACTGAGTAGGTTTATGAAGCGTTGCTTGTTAACTTCATTTGCAAGAAATTCGTCTTTCTTGGATTTGATTACCATGTCCTCTGCAAAGTTGACAGTCAGGCCTTGACAACCTCCTGATCGTCTAAGATGTGTTGCGTCCTTGGTTGACGGACCGCCTTGATAGCCATCAAAAACAACCGTTGGCCTTCCATATTTGCTGCTGACATAATTGACATATAGCTGGCATATGTTGTTGAAAGTGCTCTCACGTGGCCAAGGAAAACGGTGAAGTAGTGCACCACCATCCAAAACATAATGAACATCACCACTGGGTAGTGTCTGCTCTCGTGTCAGCTCATGTTCAAACACCTTCCAAAGTGCATCTGCTAGGACTGGTTTGTCGGCCTGTAAGGGGAGACATGATGATTCAAACAGAGCAGGGGGGTGACTGCATAACTCGTAGCTGAAAACTGATGCTAAAGTATCTTCACGTTCCCTACTGACAATGACCAGTCTCTGGAAAAGGAGCTGTGGGTCTACATGAACAGATTCATCGCTGATCTTTACAGCAGTCCTTGCACCTAATGTCACTGCTTGATCACTTCTTTTGAATGAATGTTCATCCACTTTCTTTCCAGCCATGGAGTTCAGTATCTTGTTACCGACGTCTTTGGATTGGTGTACATTTACAGTTTCATCTGCAGTCATTCCATTCGCTATACTGTGCAGAGTAGTGTCTGGACTGAATGGATTACGTTGGCTGAGGTAGTTCAGTATTTCCAACGTGTCGCTAACATCCCTACTCTGTCTGGCACTTGATACATCTTTGTGTTGCTCACTTGTGAAGAGGTAAGCATTAGTAAGATCTTGCATTGCGGCGTTTACTTCTGCACGTATTGGCATTGACAGAAGCCAAACTGTACGTTGGATTTCGGACATACCACTGCCCCTTGTAAGACCACCACTTGTCTTTAAACTTCTCATTAACACCTGTTCTATGATGAGATCGGTAGACAGTCCTGCCCAGTAGCGATCACTTCTCCTTACTACGTGATACCCTTCTCGGAATCTCATGTAGACTTCAGGGTGTGTGTGTGGTAGTTCACGCATCATTTGCAAGTAGACATAGGCAGATTTAGCATACAGGATGTGTCCAGAAGCGGCAAAATATGGTAGCATGTCATGGATAGCCTGCAGATGAAGCTCCCAGTTTCCTGTTCTCTCAGCTTTGATAAACTTGCGCAAAATGTCTATCATGTCCATATACTGCAACCAGAGAACTGCTGTTCGCGTGGTCAAGGTCTCCTTCTTGGCCTTTATTTGCCTAAGAATTTGGTCAATGACTTCAGAGGAACAAATGTCACCCACCAATGCTGTGGCAGACAAGAGTCTATCATACAGTTTTTGTGCTTCTCCCAAATCTGTTTCTTTGATATCTTGTTCCTTCATGGTATCTGTTGCAGGTTCATTTACGTCTGTGCCACAAGGAAACTGAACTTCAGAAGAATGGTCTACTCCATGCACCTCTTCTGGAGGTTGCTGTTCTACATGTGCTGCATCACAATTGGGTCCAGGAATCTGCTCTTCTTCAATTGCTACATCACAATGAAGATCAGGAAGTTGCTGGTCGTTGGTAGTTGTTCCAGAGGGAACTCCAGTGGGCTGCTCCCCGAAGTTAGCTACTCCACATGGAACACCTGGGTGTTGATCCTGCTCACTAGGAATTTCCGGAGGTTTCTCCTCGTTAGTTGGCAGTTGTACGTTATACAAGTCTGCTATCAGCATGGTATTTAGCGCAGCATCAACGAGGAAATGGCCCCGCACAGCTCTAGAAATTGCTTTTCCACCCAGCATATGGCTCACCGAGTTGCTGGCATACACTACTTCAAGAAGTTCCTGGAGTCCTGAGCCCGTCATCAAATGCCCTATACTTCCCAGGAAGCTCATTTCAGTGTGCAATCCTCCAAGTCTCAGAACGATCTGCTTCAAGTCACTGTCACTTGGCTGGCTCCTGATTATTGTGAGTGCCTTCCACCAAAGCGGCTGATCAAAAGTCGGAACAGGTGTAGTATTATACTGTTTAGCATGGGCACAGACAAAACGCAGAGTGGAGAAGACACAAGATGGATCACTAGGATTCATGTCAATCATGGGGAGAAACATAACAGATGACTGTCCAGGGTAGTTGCCCTTGTTTACCATCTGCATCGTTCCGGACCAAGAAGGCCTTGGGGACCGCAGGAGTAAAGATGTCTTCCACAACACATCAAGGTTTGATGTTGGATCTTCTGTTCCCCAATTCACAATCGGCTGGTACAGTTGTAGATGCTGTCTGTTGTTGTCTGCAATATACTGAATGCACTCTCCTGGTTCATAGCCTGGTAGTTCAGTTCCTTGAGAAACTGCTGCACTTCTTTCATATTTCTTAACCTCTTGATAAGAGCAGGAGAAGCATTGCGCATGCAGTGTGTCGATCAGAAAGCGAGACGAGAATTGATGATGCATTTGTATTCCAAGTCCATCGAGAAAGTTTCTCACCTCTCTAAAGTAAACTGTTGCACTGTGAACAACTTCTAACCAATCCAACGACCATGCGGCTAGGTAAAGCCTCTCCCCTATACATACATGTACATGTAGCCCTACCAACAGCTCTTGTGTTTGTCGGATACTCATAAGGGCTAGTTTTCTGAATATTTTATTTTTGTTTTTATTTAATACAGTCTAGTTATATTCTAGTGCATGCATAATGAAATAATATAATCTGCAAAGGGGATAAACTGAACATAAATTACATGTTAGACTGTGTGGGTGTGGGTGTGGGTGTGAGTGTGCGAAGGGGTTTGTTTGAGGTGTGTGATGTACATGTAGCATATGGGTATTTTAGTTGATTACAAATGTACAGCAGATTACTTTTCCAACTCTATTAGTGCCACAACAGCTCTACAAGTTGAAACATATGACAAAACCTATGTGTAAATCTTAGTATATTGGCGGCCATTTTGGATTTATGAATGCTGCGATGCACAATTAAACAAGATGTACTTCTGTATATGATATATACACCATATTACATTCATATAAATGTGAAATGTGTGCTTTAAAGTGCCAAAACAATTACCTATGATAAGAAATGCAACTCGATATCGGTGAAAATCTTCGAAAAAGCGGCCATTTTGGATTTATGCAAATTAGGCACACTTCCACTACTTGGATTTTTTTGGACTTTTAGTATGTCATTTTGGGGGCCTTACTGAAATGCATTCCGGTGAAAAAAATTCTATTGCAATTTGTTTGACGTTTACCTAAAAAATGACACAATATTCCTAGCCTATGCCTTTGGCGACCACCTTCGGCCTTCTTCTTCTGTTTTGGTTTAATGGCGATTAGTCAGCTGTGAGCTGAGCTGAGGGTAGACGTATTTTTATAATTACCGTATGCCCAAAAAGGCAAAATATAAAAGGAAAAAAGTGTTTTCCCTAAAAATAGGAAGAATTGCTGTTTATATTTGTGATTGCTGACAACACACGAGTCAGTCGTAATGTTTACATTAACAGATATCATTCACATATATTGTTTGAACGTGTCGATGCGTCAAAAAAGCTATTGTGAATGTCAAGCCTAGAATTTGATTTGATTTGACTTGAAAAGGTATTTATTAAAAACCACATGGCAGCTCAACAGTCCTACTTTAGAGTGGAACTTACATCTGTTTTTGTTATATTTTTTTTTTTAAATAAATGCAATTAATACAAAGTAAATATAATACAATTTGACATTAAGACTTTTACATGATTAAAGAGAAACACATAGTTATAATTTTTGTACTCTATCTCTAGAATTTGTGAGAATAACTTGATTCTCGTTGAACTTGGTCACAAATGCGACTATTTCTTTCAGCCTTACTGTAGCACACCTTGACATTTCAATTTCTTAAATGAATATATAAAATGTTCTACTTCAACGCCTTGGAACAACTTTTTATTGAATTTCGGACATAAATCTTTGTTAATTAGTTGTTGCGTTCATTTCCAAAAGTGATCTCCAAGCAACACTTTGTCACTCATTTAACATGCCTAACTTAAGTAAAGCGCGTGGTCGGACTGAGCGACTATGGGGGCGAGGGGCGTGTTTAATCCAACCCTTGACCAAGTCGAAATTTCAATTCCTTAGTTTGTAACAGGAGGGGAAAGTGTAGGAATTTCCCTCTCATCTATATGTCTCGCCTTGGAACAATCTTTTGGAATTTGGGGATTTATCCTTAAACTCTGTAAAGATAATTTAAAATTAATATTCAGAAAGGAAACTACGGTTTGAGGGCTCTGATATGCATTAGTTACATTTTTTCCTCTGCATTCATAATCCATTCAAACCTGTACAAATATTTTGTGACCATTAATGTGATAATTTCCGTCAATTTTGGTTTCTAAAATATGTCGGTCTACGGTTTTGCAATGCTTCATAACTGTCACTTTTCGCTTAGTGATCACTTGTTAAATGGATCAGGTGGTATCATTATGGCCCATTACCTCCTTGTTCTAACTGTCCAAGTTAGGCATCCGACTCAACCTTGCTGTTCGAAGTCACGTTGCAACCAAGTAATAAAATTCGAAGTGTTTTCCAGATCGATTTGTAAATGGACATGTTTTTAAACAATTTCAGCGGAAAAAAAATTCTTAGTGTGCTAATCACAAGTGTGACATGAGTACAGTACTTTTATAAACATAATTATTGCACATGAAAATTGAAGTCTTTAGGTATTATTGGTCACAGTAAGAATAGCGTATAAAGAATGTTGTACTGTAAAGCATCACCAGAAGAGAAAGAGGTGGAGCAGAGGAGGGGGGGGGGGGAGAAAAGAGAGAGAGAGACAGAGAGAGACAGAGAGAGAGACAGAGAGAGACAGACAGACAGACCGTGAGAGAGAGAGAAAGAGAGAGAAAGAGAGAGAGACAGAGAGAGGGGAACAGAGAGGAGAGACGAAGGGATCAAGAGGAAGAGGCAGGTGCAGAGAGAGCACAGAGAGACAGACAGACAGACCGTGAGAGAGAGAGAGAGAGAAAGAGAGATAGACAGAGAGAGGGGAACAGAGAGGAGAGACGAAGGGATCAAGAGGAAGAGGCAGGTGCAGAGAGAGCACAGAGAGACAGACAGACAGACAGAGAGAGAGAAAGAGAGAGAAAGAGAGATAGACAGAGAGAGGGGAACAGAGAGGAGAGACGAAGGGATCAAGAGGAAGAGGCAGGTGCAGAGAGAGCACAGACAGACAGACAGACAGTCACAGAGAGAGAGAGAGAGAGATAAAGATAAAGAGAGAGGGATAAAGAGAGAGGAGATGGGAGTGAAATAGAAAAAGAGAGGAACCAGAAATAAAGAAGAGGAGAGGAAATTGAAAAGTAGCATGTTCAAATAGAGAAAAGGGATGAGAAAGTGAGAGGAAGGATAAAAGTACATGCAATATATCAAGAGAAGAATGAATGGAGGAACCTGCTATGCCAAACTGCCAATCATCATGACTAGGCCTGATCATGACAGTCAATATTGCACATAATTATATTGCTGAAATACATGTACATACTGATAATTACATAAGCCTCTATTTATTATTCAAGGATCGAGTGAAAGATGGGATGGGAGAATTTCGGTACCTCATAGTTCTCATCAAAGGACAAATCAAGTGCATATAGGTTATACGGCTACAGTCACGGACTCTGATCCAGGCAGGAGATGAACCTTAGATTGGAGGAGTGATTCTGCAAATCTTAGAGAAAGGGATGCGCTTCTTTCTTTAAGAGAGAGACGCCAATATGAGATTGCAGTTCATCATAAGTTTT